>PVJX010002620.1:0-124668 GCA_004027295.1 Dolichotis patagonum | reverse complement strand
GTTATGTGGTTATATGGAGGCTTCCAATAGGGATGGGGATAGACCTTTAGTTTTTATTTGGAGACCTGTATCTCACCAAGATCCAGAATCCAGATTGTGTCTGAGGAATGGGAGTTAAGATGAATCCGAGTGACATGTGGCATTTGGCATCTGACAGGATTCACTGCTCCTAAGTCAGACAATAGGGGGCTCCAACGGCTTCTCTTAGGAACACACCTCTCTTGGGCTTTCCAGCCTCTCTGACAAATAGTTTTGCCCCAGTCTGGGACAGACATATCCAAATTCTCATTTTTAGAACACCACCACCACTACCACCATCAGCCTCAACAATAACATCAACAAAAAGGAGGACTGTGAATAGCATGCAAGACAGAAAATGCAGCTTGAGGGGCACAAGAGAGGATGTGAGCTCAGGAGAAAATCTCAGAGAGGAAAACAGAAGGCTTCACAAAATATCCTCCAGAACAGGATGAAAAGATGGGGTAGTGGCAGAGTCTGATAATGAAGAAGGACCCAAAGGGGGTCAACATTGGAGTGTGCGGACCACAAGGAAGGAGTCTGAAGGATTGATGAAGTCAGGCTCAGAGTGGGAGCCACTAGTGGCCATTTGGTTGTTATGGATCTGGGTCACTTCCACCAGCCCTCAGAGAAAAAGGAACTACAGTACTTACTGTATTTTTTCATCTATGTCAAGCTCTAAGTGGCAGGAAACTTCGTGGATGAATCGCCTAACCTGTAGATAGCTTGTGGCAGTTTAGAACAAGAAGTAGCATTTAGAGAATTCTTTGAGACTCCTTCCTTTAGAGGAGTGGTCCATGTCTCTTCCACTCAGATCTGGACAGTCGCCTTGGATTGGAACCATCAAGCATGACAGAGTGGTGCTATGTGATTTCTAGGGAATAAAATGTGAAACCTGGTTTTCTTGGGACCCCAGCTGCCATGTAAAATATCTGGTCACCCAAGACAGTGTTGAGAGGTCATGCAAAGGAACCCCAGTCCATAACCATCCTCAGTTCAACCTTTAGTCATCCTCACTGAGGCACAGGCGTGTGACTCAAGTCCGAGACTAAACCATCTACCAACTAAGTCCCATGAATGGCGTCAGAAGTCACAAAGAGGAAAAACCTCACTGTATGGGTCCTCTCCCCTCTCCCAAAATTCCTATGTTGAAATCTTAACTCCAGTACCTCAGCATGTTATATATTTGGAGACAGGGTTTAAGAAAGTCCCAGGCATAGGCTCTAGTGTCCTTATTAGAAGTGGAGAGTTGGATAGAGACGCATAGAGCATAGGGCCTGTGGAGACAGAGGAAGATGGCAGTTATCTGTGAGCCAGGGACAAAAGTATCAAAAGGAATCAATTCTGGCAGTACTTTGGTTTTAGACTTTTAGCTTCCAGAAATGTGAGAAAAGATAACTTTGTTGTTTATTATTTTTTATTGGTACATGTTTGCAGTACATGACTATATTCCTTGTGGAAGTTGATACATGGACATAACACATCTTTTTTTCATTCCCCTCATTTGTTGTTGTTTTAATCTGTGACCTGTAGCCCTTTGATGTGCAAAGTGTACCAGTAAACTAAGAATTTCTCATTTACAGGAATTGTGAAAGATAATACCATGATTGCTGATTTTAGTCACTAAGTTTTGGGGTAGATTGTTCCACAGTGACACAAACAGGAGGAAGCTCAGACTTTTAAGTTCTTGATCTAGAGTCCAGCGTTAGATACACTGTCCGTAGGGGATAGATTACCGGATTAGTGTGGCAGACTGAAAGAACTGATCATGCACCATAGAGAAGATGGCCTCACAGGGCAAGGCCTACCACGTCCAGTGCAGCTCTTGAAATGCCAGAGGGAGGATGGTGGGGGATGAAAGGACCAAGAGTTAAGATGCAGAAAGCTGAGTCAGGTTCAGCCCTCTCTCCTGATGCGAAAAAGGAACAGCCCAGAGCCTGCAGCACATTTATTTGTACAATCAGCATATGAACAAGTTCATGGAGAGTTTAAGGGGAGGGAAGATATGGGACAGGAAGAAAATCTAATCTTCAACAGAAGAGCATGCCTTGGTGGCATCATGGGGAACAAGAGGGGAAGTGCCCATAGTATCTCAAGCAAAGGTCACAGCTCTCTGAGCTCCCACACTTCTCACGGGGCTCTTCCACACTCAAGAGAAGCAGTGGGCTTGTCCTGGATATTTGAGGTACAGTCAGCTTCACCCCCAACAAAGGTCAAAGCCCACAGTGGAGGCTCTTGTGGCACTTGAGATCCAGAAGCTTTTAAACAGAGGTTTAAAATATATTCTCATTAATCTGAGAGAAATAGAAAAAACTGGATACAATGCAACGTCATACAGTTATTTTATGGATATGCCATTTGGTCAGGTGGGATTTCTTGGGAGAGAGAATTACAGTACCAGATTGCAGGCCCAGGGCCCCATCTGACCTAGTTTCTGGTTTTTTAAAAGAGTGATTATAGCTCTGGAGGTAGGGGTTAGGTCTCAGGGCCTCTACCAGGAAGCACTTTTGTAGCCATGGGGGATACTACATTACAGCTAATTACAGGCTGTCTGCTCAGATTTTCTAATTACCTCATTTATATTAGTCTTGCTTTCTTGAGGAGCCTGTAAGATTTTTTGAAAGCATCTTGAGAACAGGGACACATTTCTTTGGGCATTCTACCCCAGGCAGAGCCTAACTCGGCACCAGATAACCCGAAGATACTAGATAGCAAAGGACAGTGGACCAGGCACGGTGAACGTGGTTCTGGGGTCTGCCTGCGTGGGTTCTAATGTGAATTTTACATCTGAATAGCTATGGGACCCTGGGCAAATTGTCAAACCTCTCCGAACTGGTTTCCTCATCCGTGTAATAGGAGTATTAATTGTACTTACCTTATAAAGCACTTGTAACAGTCCCTGGCACCCAAAAAGTACTCATTCTGTGTTAGCAAATACTTACATTTTTTACTTTCATTTGGTTCTAAAAGTTCAAGAGCTCCTGTGCACTTACCACTCTCAGTTGTAGGGTTTGGATGTGGGGAAGGAATAGGAAAGTCAGTGGGCAGATGGAGTTAAAGGGCATGGATTTTGGAGAAACATGAATCCCTGTTCCGCTGGGTGAGTTTGTAAGCCTATCTCAGAACAGGGCAGGTAGTAAGGGTTCTAAGGCATGGCTATCACTGCTTCTCTCTCCCTGCCACTCTGTACCCAAGTGGACCAATCCCAGATGCCCACCTGGCTCCCGATCTGACCGGCTCTTCTGTCATAGTGGAGACCCCCAGTGAAACCAGAGACTCAGGTTTCATCCCAGTCACGGCGAGAGCTTTGAGAAATCAAAGGGGAGCAAGTAAGTGAGAACATGCTTAACTAGGAAACCAGTTACCTAGAAGAAAGGGAATTAACTGGAAAATAGAACTTACTCAAGAACCTTTGGCACAAAAATCAAGTGGGCTGGCTTGTACCAGTTTGAGTCTCAAAACTGCACAGTTTCCCCAGCTCTGTGCTCAGTACTATCCTATTGATAGCTTGGAACCAACCACAGAGGGAGTATTTACATCATGAGCGTTGACAAATGTTTCAAATTGGGGTCTTGTCTTTGTAGTCTGGTCATTCAGTATTTACTGTCACACCTGTAAAAATTTAGCTTGGACTTCCTGTCAGAAAGCCTCCAGGTCCCTGGGGAGGCCTGTGTAGCAGATCTTGAAACCTGTGATAGAAGCTTGCAAGACTTCTGTTACTTTAAAGCTGATGTCTCCAAAGTAATTTGCATAAGATGAGTTGTTGGAGTGCATCAAAAAAAAGTTCATTTCTGTTTCATCATTTTCATTTAATTTCTAGCTTTTTCTAGTCTCATTGTTTTGTCTTGTAATATATAAAGCATATTACCACAACTATATGTACAGAGTCTACCAAAAATGTATACACTCTTCAGGAAAAGAAACACTGGTGTAACTATTTTAGTAGTAAATTTATCAAGGCATATGAGGTTAATGCAAGTTACCTTTGGCCTTACAGGTACAAGAGATGCTCAAACTGGTGGCCATGAGCTTGTAGACATTTATTAGTATGGTGAACTGCTGCTTTGGTAGCCTTGATCATTGAGATTGCTGCACATGCGTTTTCAATTTCTTCTCTACAGGCTGCAGTGTAGTAGGCTTTCTGGGTCTTCCATAGGAGGGTAACACCATCTGTTGAAAAAAAATCATACTGTTTTTCTATTCTTGAAGTAGTGTGTATACATTTTTTGATGGACTTTGTGTGTGTGTGTGTGTGTGTGTGTGTGTGTGTGTATAGTATAAATATACACATTTGAGAAAGCTAATTAAATTCTTTAACTCATATGTACAAAAACCATGGAGAATATTGTTTTAGGATAAGAAAAAAATTAGCTCTGAGAAATTTAGACAGCATGATTCTGGACTTGTGTGTGTTATAGGTATATTAGAAGTTGGAGGCGGAGTTAAAAGTTAGATAAGGTGTTTTAGGTCTAGATATTTTCATTAATATGCAAAAAGGGTGATGGATCCTTAAGATCAAGACAGTAGGCAGGCCCTTCATCATTGGGAGGGGAGTTCTTGCACAAAGGTTAGTATCCACTGACAGGCCTGGAGGGCCTATTTTGTTGTAAATGGATGGGGAATCCCCCTCCCTAGGTTTAGAATCAGCAAGTCCAAAATGGGGGCTGAAAATTTGCCTCCCACTTAAAAAATATTATTAGAGGCTAGGGGCTATGGATGTAGGTCTTTGGTAGGGTAATTGCCTAGCCTGTGTGGGGCTGTGGTTTCATCCCCTGCATTAACAGAAGTCTAGTGAATGTTTATGTTTTTAAACACATTACAATAAAAGACACATGGCCAGTAATCCCCCTGAAAGTACTCTCCTTAGCTTTGGACTCATGGGCATCTTCTTGCCATTTTCTGAGATAGTACTGGAAGTCCTCTCTCAGTGATGGCCTTTGCAAGGTGTGGGAGTGACTCCCCTTGAATGTGAAACAATTACTGCAACTTTGATTATTTGGAGACTTATTTCCTTATACGGATATGTAGAGAGCTGGCTATGCTATTTCCTTCTCTCTTCAATTGTTCTAAGCATTGCAAATAAGGCTAGCTGAGGTACTGGTGTGTAATCTCTTAAAACCCACAGACAGTCTCCTGTTTCCTCACATAGTGTTCTCCAAAAAGGATATGAGCACAGCTGGATGTTAGCGCTAATAGCTCCAGGAATGTCAGCTGGGTGTGAGCCTCAAAGTAAAGAGGCTATGACTCCTCAGGGCACAAGAGTTTACATATCAGAAACTGAAGCAACAGCCTCCTAAAACAATTCAATTGCTACCTTGATTGGATTATGTGAATTGATCCTTCTGCATATCTTTATCTCTGCATTTTGCAGAGATGCTTTTCTCCCCACCTGGCTAGCCAGCTCAAGTTACTCACATAATTCCCACCGTCCTCACTGTCACTGGTCCCTGAGCCACCCCCTTCTTCACAAGATAATAAATTCTAGGAGAGGCCTAGGGTCAGGGCCTTTGTCTACACATCCTCATGGGGATTGGACCTAGGATCCCTTGCTGCCCTTCACTTGGAATATGTCTTGGTGTCTTTACTTTTGCCGTGGGTTGCATTGGAGGTGGTAAATTGGAATTAACTTGTTGGGATTTCAATAAGGTCTCAATAGGATTACAAATATAACTTTTGAGATTGTGAAGAAAACTGGAAAAGGGATTACAATACTTGGACAACTGTACTCAATATTTGGGATTACAATAGCAAGGCATGCTCAAAAGTGTATGGTGAATGCTATACTTTAAAAGTGAGTATTTAGAGAAAAATTTGAAGATAAGAGGGATTTTGTTGATGACCCATCATGAAATTCAGAGTGCAGAATGGAAGGAGTTTGTAATAGGGGGTTGAGAAATCTGAGAAATAAACAAGAGTCTGGGGCTAAGCACTGGTTTAGGAAGCTGGACTTCTGGTGCTGTTCCACACAAGCAGGACTGGAGTCCATCGGGCTTACAACTCTCCAGGCAGATCATGGCAGTGAGACAGGAGGCGATGGGGTTGGTGAAAGGGACAGAGCTACTGGTGCTCTGGAGGCCACATCTGTATTTGGATCTGTGGTTTTTCTCCCTTGAAGAATTCTAGGAGCTCTTAGTTACTCATATCTCAAATCACCTCTTACCTTCCTCTTTGATGACTTCTCTTAGAGTATCTTCAATTAAGGAAGGCAAAAGGAATGTGTATTTTGAGAAGAACCATTGAGGGGCCAAAGTCTGATGCTTCCTCTTGCTCCACTGCCCTACATGAGTTAAGTCTCCCAAACCGCTTTCACTAGAGTATCAGACATTTGCATAGATCACTTGTCTTTGTCTGAGCAAGGAAGCAAGCTCTGCATATCAATCCCTTTTGTACTAGATAGGGACATACAAAGAGATAGCCCTGACCTTCGTTGAGATTTTGATCCTACCTTCCCTTGGTAGGATCCTTCCCATGACACCATTTACATCTGTATGGGACCCTCCCATAATACATGTTTTTGAACATTCAGTGGAAGGACCCTCAAATGTATCATCATGTTTCTGAGATGTTGTCTATGAGTGCATGAGACTGGATTAGGTGTATTAGTCACTTTCTTGTCCCTGGGACAAAATACCCATAACTTGCAACTGAAGAGGTTTATTTTGGCTTCCAATTTCAGAGGGTGCAGTCCATGGTCATCTTGCTATAAGGCAAAAATGGCATGGCGGAAAGGCATGGTGGAGGACAGATGCTTAATCCATGGCAGCCAAGAAGCAGAGAGACAAGAGGGGAGCTGGGGACAAGAATACAGTTCCAGGTCACACTCCCCAGGGAGCGGGCCGCACCTCCTAACAGTGCCTTCAGCTATGACCCAATCACTAGATTTGAGTATAGTGTCTCCATGTTGCAATCACATTCCAAAAGCCCTATCTCTGAACACATGAGACTTTTAGGAGACATTTTTGATGTAAACCAGAATAAGAGGATTGTCATTGTCTTCACGATTCTCCATAGGGATGGGTTGCCTGCCAATTGTCATTACTACCTCCGCATTTGCTTCTGTATCTGCACCCACATCTACAAATATCTACATTGATCATTTTGGTGCTTGAGATTAGATGTCCTTGCTTCATCCACACAAGTGCTTCTTTCTCATTTCACCAAATACAAAAGACTACTCTATAAACTCACCTTCACTCATAGCTTACCTTAACATTTGACATTAGTAAGTGTAAAAGACTTAACTAGACAGTAAAATGCTAGAGTAAACTTTTTCTTCTTTGTATCAACTATGATGCCTAACATAGCAGTTTTGCAAAGGAAGTTCTCAGTGTTTCTTGTTTGACTAACATGAAGAAAATTGTTAGCGCTGTTTAATTTGTTGTGACAGAGAATCATGCAGCCTTAGCTCAAACTAGTAACTGCCTATCTAATATAAAGACTTTGGCTATATACTGAGCATTCCTTTTAATTACTATGACATTTTAAATTAATTATATATTTCCAGCGGTGTTTTTCAGTTGTATGCATAATTATTATTATACTGAACAGTATTTACACTTAAATGTTTAGTATTTCATGTAAGTGACTGAAATTGGTAATGTTTATAGCCAACCCAAATCCATTTTTAATTGTTCTCTTCTCTAAGCCTTACCACGGACAATTCCTCAGATGAATGTGCAGTTGAATTCTCATTACCTAGGTAGTGTTCAGATGTCTCAGAAAACAGAGGCCTTGGATTCAACCCTGAGCTAGACAGGCGTCTCCTGGGAAGGGCTCTCCTACCCCATCTCTGCTGTCCCTTCCTGTGTCCATTGCTGGTCACACATCCCACACACACTGCACTTGAGCATTTCAGCTGCACTTGAGCATTTGCTTTCTTTTCATTTTGATGTTTTACTATGAATTTTGACTTCATAGAAAAGCAGAAAGATAACTTGCATATTACACTCACTTCTACTTAACAATTAATGTTATGGCACTATTTATTTGTTGAGGATTTAAAATGAAAAGACATTATAATATTTCATGCTTAAAAACTTTAGTAGAAAGCCCTGTTTATTTATTTAGTTATTTTTATTGCATGCTCCAATTTTAATCTGACAGACCTGCTTCAGTTCCATGTATTGAAGGTCTTTGGCAGCCTTTGGGAGACAGTCCCTGTGGAAATAAGCTGTGCTGCTGTGAGCATGCCCTCAGAAGACATCCTGGGGCCCCGCCCCTTCTCACCTCTCCCTTTGCTTCTGGGCCACCCTGAGGTGGGCAACCTCCTTGGCACATGATGTCCCTGCTGTCTCGCATGGCTGTGCTGCAGGCTTCAGACTAGAGCTCTTGACACTGTGACCCAGGTAATAGAATGCTGATGAACCACTATTTTACCACAATACCACTATCACACTGTGTTAGTTTGGTAGGGCTATAATACAAAAATACCACAGACTGTGTGGTTTAAATAACAGAAATTTATTTTCTCATAAAAATCTAAACTCAAGGTGTTAGTAGGTCTGGTTTCTTCTGAGGCCCTCTCGGAACCGCTGGGTGCCATAGTGCTGTGTCCTCACATGGTTGTATGTCTATTTTTGTGTCTATTTGTGTCCAAATTTCCTCTTCGTATAAGGACAATTCTAGATTGGATTAGAACCCATCCCAAAGACTTCATTTTACCTTAATCACTTCTTTAAAGACCTAACCTCCAAATATAGTCACAGTTGAAAGTACTGGGGGTTAGAATTCCAACCTATGAACTTTGGAGGGACATAACTCAGCCCTTTGCACATTAGTGTGTTAATGTAGTTTAATACCAACCCATATTTATCTTTTTTTTCCATTTTATTTTAAAGAGAATAAGACAAAAGAGGTCAGTACAGAGCAGATCGGAACCGGACAACATAAGCAACACAATACTTAACATTAAGACAACTGGACATTAACAATAGCTATCACAATATTTCTTTCTCTGCTATAGTTGAGCATAGTTTCACCATATTTATCTTTTACATTGTCTTAAAAAATTTCCCATTCAAATGGAGAGCCTGTGGACTGCCTTTGACTGTTATGTCTGCTAAATTTATTTCAACCTACAATAGTTCCATTTCTCTCTTTTTTTCCCCATGACATTGTCTTATTGAAGGAATTACTCAACATTTTGCATTTCTCTTTTTGCTTTGTGGTAGTAACTTTAACTCATTTATCTATTTTCTGTGTTGAGTTTCGTGTAAACTAGTAGTTATTCTTAAAGTTCTGATTAGGTCAAGTTAAACCTTTGGGCAAGAAAATTTCATACCTGGGTTCCCCTTTGATGACATGGTGTGTCTGGTTGTTCAGATTTCAGTGATGTTTGAAGCAGTAAGCAGCATTACATTGGGAGAAGAGCGGCTTGAGCCTCTTATGAGCAGTCACGGTTCTGCCCTTGTGAACAGTAAATAATACATGAATGCCGCTGTAGCCCTTGGACATCTGTTTCAGCCATCATGTTTTATCTAATAGTTTTAGCATCCATTAGTGATTCTTAACTAAATCAACTATTTCATTAGGGTTTATAAAATTTATTCTACATTAGCTGTTCCATTAAGAACTGTTTCCCCTCATCAACTGGGCTATTTAGTTACCCTTAAATACAGTTCTGTCTGGGAAGACAGGATAAATGATTTTTATTTTTAATGACCAATTTTAAGAACAAAGAATCTGTAAAATCGCCTGCAAGTGTGGCATACATGGTTTGTTTGGGTTGGAGTCTCTATGCTTTGAGTGTTACTTATATACTTAGGCCCTTTAATATGTTTTCAGAACCATTCTTCATATGCTCCGTTGGCCCAACTTTGGCCAGTTATGATCCCTTCAAATTGATTTGGCTATTTGATGTGAGCCCATCAATCTCTGAAAGCTTCTTTACCTGAAGAGGGGTCATGTCTGTGAGATGTTCTGGTTCCTCAAATGCAGTGTGGTATTTAGAAAACACAATCTCATTTCCACTGGAAAAAAATTTTTTTTCTCTTTCAATAGGCAGAATGAGGCAACATGTATATTCTTTAAAGTCATAAATTTGTGGTGATAATTTATATTCAAATTTAACGTTTCAGGTTTTTATTTACTTGGATTTATAGTTCTAAATATCAATTTTTCTCTTGGGCCAAAAAGCTTGGTTTCTAACATTAACGTAGTTTTTTATTGTATTATTTCAAAAAACAATACAACTGAATGAATGGAATATGTTACTGTACATATTACAAAACAGATAGCCCCAATTTATGATGGTATAAGATTTCTTGACTTTAGGATGGTGTAAGAGTGCTACACAGTCTGTAGAAATTGCAATTAGAATTTTAAATTTTTGTCTTTTCTCAGCCTAGGGATATGTGGTGAGAGAGTCTCTTTTAGTGCTGGACGATACCAGGGAGCCGTAGATTCCCGTCAGCCACTTGGTCATAAGGGTAAACAACCAACTTTCCACAGTGTCCTGTGTTGCTAAGCTATCTTGCTAGGCCAGTTAGGTGTATGAACTTCTTTTTCCAAATATTTGAAATTTATGGCAGCTTTGTCAGGAGCAAATGTCATGTAAGTTATACAGCACCTACAAAGTAACACTTTGATTATGTTATTAATTTTATAGCAATTAGATTAATTTGTGTACCTCCCTGATTCTGGAGATTTTCCTTTTGTGTTTTTTATATATGGTTCAGTCTAGTCTGTCTACAGTAGCAAAATACCTTAGCTGAAATAATTTATGAACAGCAGACATTTATCCTCCTTAATCCTGGAGGCTGAAGTCCAGGATCAAGGTGGCTAGGAGTGCTGGTATCCAGTGAAGGCTCCTGTCTCACAGTGATGTCTTCCTTTTGTCCTCACTTGGTGGCTGGGGCCAGCAGTCTCCTTCAGACCTTTTTAATAAGGGTACTGATTCCACTGTGGGCTCTCACCTCATCATTTAACCACTTCTCAAAGGACGCTACCACTTATACCCCCACATTGGGTATCAGACATATGAGTTCAACATGTGAACTGTGGGGGACACGAACATGCAGACCATATCCATGTGCATTTTTTGAATTGGTAAACAGTGTGCTTCAGAAGTTAAAAGCTACCCCGAAGGAAGTTTCTCTTCAGTCCCAATCCATTCCTTTCCCACTCCCTTTTCTACTGCCTAATGGTAACTAATTTTTGAAATTAATACCTGGCTCATTTTCACAGTGCTTTTAAAATGTCGGCAAATTCATATTCGTATTCTTACTCTTCCCCCTTCCCAGAAAAATAGTGGATTCTTCAAACTTTTTGGCACTTTGCCTTCTTATTTGACACCACTCACAGGAATCATCTGAAACAATACACCGAGAACAGCCTCGTTTTTTTTAATGGTTGTCTAATCCTCTGTCACCTGTAGATACACAGTTGACGCAAACATTTCACTACTGGTGGATATTTGAATTGTTAGTTTTTATTTTTTTAAAAGATGTTAGTACATGTGTCATTTCATATTTGTGCAATTATTTCCTTATATTTTTTGAAGCAAGGTTGTTGGATCAAAGGGTAAACACTGCTATGATCTAAGGAGCTGTATTGCTTTTCATTCCTGACAATATGATAGTATTTGTTTCTCCACAGCCTCGCCAATAGCGTATATTGTCAAACTTTTGATTTTTGCCAGTTTGATGGGAGGCAAAAATGATATCACAGTGTAGTTTTGATGCTCATCTCTCCCTGTATAATTGAGGTTGAAGACCTTTCCATGTTTGAGGAACATTTTCATTTCTGTTGCTATACACTGTTAGTTCAGGTATTTTGACATGTTCAGAATTGGTCTTTTCCTTCTTTGTTTCTAGGAACTGAGGTTAAGACATAAGTCATTTGGCTGTGAACTAAGCTTCAGCTGTTATTTACTAGTTTTTATTTATCTTTAGACTTTTAAAAAGTTTAATTTAAAGGTATTTTTAAAAGTCTTTATTTATCAGCAATTTTTATTTATTGATTCTAGAGTTTGAGTCATAAAGTGATTTTCTTTATTCTTGGACTTTGAAAAAAATTCACTCATGTTTTCTTTTAATATTTGTAGTATGTCATTTGAAATATATATTTGGATAGCAACTTTATGGGAGTAAAGTTTTCTTCACATGGCTTTTGCATATTTCCTGTTAAATTTATTTGTATTTTATCTTTTTTGCTTTAAGTTATTTGTATTTTATCATTTTTGCTGCTATTGTAAATAGCAGTTTTTATCTAAACTACTTTCTGTTTAATAATTTCAATTAGGAAGACTATTCATTTACATTAATTTTGTATCCTGTTAGCTTACAAGATTATTTTATGGTTAATGGTATTTTACCATTGATATTTTTGTCTATAACTGGAGATAGTTTTATCTACTTATGTTTAATTCTTATATTTTAAAATGCTTCTCTTACTTAATTGAATTGAATAATACCTACAGTAAATATTTTATTTCTGATCATAGTGTAAATAGCTCTAGAGTTCTGTCATCAAAAGAGATATTACCTTTTACCAAAGAAACTTCCTAAGTCAGTTGAGCAGGAACCCTCATATCTGATCGAGTTCCTCATCCATATTTGAAGTCTGGCCTGTCTTTATCAAGAATCCTGATAGGTTGGTTGAACGTGAATCCCACTTACCCCTGTTGTTTCCTCTTAGAATTTCCCATGCACTGACTGCTATGCTGCCTCTTGGCATAAATTCCCACCTGCTCATGCTGCGTTCAGCGTTGAGCCCCATCTTTCACCCCACAGCAAAATCCCTCTGCCCTGGTGCTTACCTATTATATGGTCGTGAATAGTCTGGGTTACTGTACTTTAACAAGTGTCACTATTAATAAGTGAATAATTTTCTAATTACATGAGAGTGTAAACCCGTCTAGGGTGGAGGAAGAAAAGGAAAGAAGCAGCTTTGGTGGTGAGTCTGTGAAGGGAGGCTAAAGAGAAGCCTACACTGAGGAGACATCATCAACTGCCTCTTGCCTTTTTCTTCTGACTCTATTCCAAACCACTCTGGGGGATGTCTGTCCTGTGTTTCACAGCTGAGCAGGCAAAATAAATCTGCCAGAGTCTACCGAAATTTTTGGCAGCCTTTGGGGTTAGAGTCATCTCACTAAAGAGAATTTGTACGAACAAAAGTCAGCAATCCCATCCCTGAATTCAACTCATTTGTCTTTTCTGTAAGCCATAAGCCCCCGGTGTGAACAGACTTATTTATTAATGAGTCTTCAATCATAGGTCTTTTGGGGTTGAGTTGGCTTTTTGAAGCAGTTCTCTCTCCAAGTGTCTTTCAAACCACCGCCGCATTACTTAGGTATTGCCACTGTGAGTGGTTTTGCCCTGGCTGTGAGGCAGGTGAGGGTGAGGGGATAGGGCACACTCTGGTACTGCGCGTCTTCCAGAATCCTTCAGCGCTTTCTGTCCAGGGAAAGAGCAGGCCTTATTGCTGTACTCAGCGACAACAGAATATACCACCAGGGGGCGCTAGTCCTCGGGGCAGAGAGCGGGAACACTACCTGAACGAGTCACTTCCCTGCAGATGCAGGATGTTGGGCTAGAGGCAGGGGCAGGAGGCAGACAAGTTGTGAAGGTTTGGGGGCTCTTTCTACTACCTCTGATCTGGATTAGTTCCTCGGCAAAAGACATGGGTCTTGTTGAAAGCGTGGCGTCTTCCAGGCTTCTCTGCCCAGAGCTGCGGGCCCAGCTCAGGACTAGGTCAAGACTGGGTCTCAGGAACTGGCTGAGAGTTCATGTAGGGCTCTCAGCAGGCCAAGGGGAAGGTTGGGCTCTGAAAGGGTGTTCTGGGACAGTGTTTTCCATTCACCGGAGGCCCTGACTTCTTTCCTTTCTTCAGGCAAATGTGAAGACCCTTCTCCAGCATCTCCACATATCAGGGCTGACCAGACCTGTCTAACCCCCAGAAGTCAGGGTAGAAAAAGAAGTACATTGGCTCATTTTAGAATTTCCAAATAGAAGAACCAGCACATGATTGAATTTAGAAGCACGCACTCTACCACAGGTGCTGCTGACTGGTCCCAAAGCATAGGGTGGACCTGGAGCTCTCAGACCAGGCCTGCTTCCCAGAGCTGGTAGTGGCCATTGCTGTGGTGGTGGGACCAGACAGGCTCTGCCTATGGGAGAGAGGGGCTCACTTAGGGGATGGTGGAAGGTTCCCTGGAAGACTGTTATGTCAAGCTCCACTGAGGCAGCACTCGGTCTAGTGGGCACAGTAGCCACCTGTCTGCAGAATCATCATGTCCTTATGTTCTTACCTCAGATCCATAGGACAGAATGAAGAGGTCCTCTAGGGTGCTGGGGAGTCCAGAGACTAGAGTTTCACTCTTGGTAAAGTACATTACATAGAGACAGATGTCTTCCTCTGATTTTCTTTTCAGTTGCTCCTTTTGTTATCAATACTATAATCGATGGTTTGGACTTTTCCTATATTTCAGTCTCTGTGCTACACACCTTACCAAACTTTAGCTCATCAAATCCTCAGAGCAACCCTATGAGGGAGGTTCTGTAATTCTCATATACAGATGAGGAAATTGAAGCTTGAGGCAGTTGAGTAGTTTTCCTTCAGTCACCAGCCCAGGATGACTTTGGTCCCAGGTGCTACTGTATGGTGCCTTGTTTCCCTTGAATGTCTCTGACGAACACCACTGGTCAAAATGCACTTGACCAGTTCTTCTTGGAAGGGGTTGCTTAGAAATAAAACAAAAACTTTTAAACTTCTTTTTAAACCAACTCTTACGTTTCTTTGGATTTCCTGTTACATAAGTCAAGTTTCATTTTCTTTTGTTCCCACTCACCCTACTATAGAAATAGGCTGTCAGTTTTTACAGAGCAAATTCAGGCATCCAGCTTTTTATGTGCTACATTTTCACTAGTTGTTCCTGGCTTTCCCACTTCACGGCTCTACTTTGGCACTCAGTTTTGGCAGCATCCCTCCCGTACCCTCCCTTGGACAGTGTTAGGTACTACTGCTCTTTTAGGTGAAGGCATTGTGGCTACAGGAAAGTTGGTGTAGATGTCTCGTGATGTAAGTTTTGAAGGGCAGAATGACTTTTGATAGGTGCAGAGAAGTTGGCAAAGCATGCATTCATTGTCTAGAGGGGCATGGGTGGCATATGGGTCATGGCATAGAGTTGAGAGTGGGAGAACCCAGCACCTGAGGCAGAGCACACTCCAGAGGAAAAGAAGTCTGATGGTGGGACATGCTTGGAGAGTTTGTCTGGAGTGGAGGTGGCAGGACACCAGGCTTGGGATGCTTCCCCTAACAGAGATGCAGATGTGCAAAGCACTTACCATGGAGCATGTCTGAGGGAGCTGTGGTGACGGCCTGGGAGGCAGGTGAATGTGGTTGCTCCAGTCTCTTCTCTTCAATGGCTTCCCTAGGGAGCAGGGTCTGAAAACTCTCTCAAGGCAAAGTTGTGGTTCTTCAAAGTATGGTACGGATTCTCGTGTTTTATCGGCATCAGGGTCTTTTACATGAATGAAGGAGGCTGAGTGAGAGGAAGGAAGAAAGATAGGACTGTAGGGCCTAATGATGAGCCGGGTACCCCAGACAAGCATCAACCAATTCCAGGCTCCAGGGCAGGTCCATAGGGTTTATTCGTCTGCATTTTCAGCTTTGCTGGGGTCACTGCATACAAGAAAGCTCAATCTTACCTCTTCTGATTCTAGTGCCTCAGAGAAACTGAGCCAGGATGCAGTGAAGTCTCAATCCAGATAAACAAGACAAAAATAGGATTTGAGGAGAGATTTCATTCAAAGAAAGTTGCTTTGTTTGAGAAAGACCTTTCTCTCACCCATGTGTTGTCTCCAGTTGTTAGATTTCAGTTCCTTTTATTGCTGTACATTCTTCAGCACAGGGTGAAGTCAGTGGAACCCGCTGAGCAAGCAGTTCCTCATTGGCAACAGATGGTTTTGAACTCTTTAAAATAAAGCTAATTTTAAAAAAAAAAAGTGCATGAATATAGAATTTTAAAAGGATAGGTTAATTTATAGTCAACAAAGACCAGTATACTTTTACCCACATTTTTTGGTTTATTTTAAAATGCATTTCCTTCACAGGCTTTCTTGCGGTTCATTCTACGCAGTTTGTTTACCCGGTTTTGACATTGCTTTTGCTGAACTCAGTTTTTCCAAGACCCTTTTCTGTCCTAGGCTTAGTTTCACCTTACCAGCTGTTGTTGGCCAGGTTCAGTCACAGTGGCTGTCACATCTCTTCCTGTCAGCTCCCTGGGCAGAAGCATGCGCTGGTGTCTGTTGCTGGTCTGGGCCCAGGGGCTGAGGCAGGCTGCCCACTTCACCTCAGGTAAGACCTGAATACCTTGCAGAGCAGGAGGGAGAAGAAATAAACCTGAGCTTGGCACAGAGGCCAGGTTCCCTGGGAGGGAAGGCCTGAGGTTCACATCACATCAGTTTGAGGGACGGAAACAAGATCTGTAGATCTTCAGGGTGGGGGCTTCTGAATGGCTGGAAGAAGGGTGGCAGGGGAAGGAGAAGGAACCAAGAAAGTGTCATCATAAATTGGCTTTCAGAAGCTCATTCCTACTTCATTTTCTTTTTCGTTTTTGAGGAACCTTCCAATAAAACAACGTAGATAGTTCTCTGTGGATCAGAAAAGTCTCCACGGGTTCTGCAGGGTCTAACGATTGTAGACTGAATTTTAATTAATTTCTTCTTTATTAAAAATCTAGACAAGGATCTTTGAGGGAGAGAGACTAGAATTCTCAAAAAATGTGGGTTCTCAAAATTCTCAAAAATTCATTTTGTTGTTGTTCCCTGAACCTTCTGTGGATGGAGAGGTACACCATGGAGCTTCCATGAGCCTCTAGGTGGGAGCTCAATGGGGAGAGGAAGCGGAAGTGGAAGCAGGCTCTGGAAGCAGAAGTGATGAGGGAAGAAGGTGGGCAGGAGAGAGTAGAGGAACACAGAGAAGGCCTTGAAGACTGGAAGGGGGCCTTGGGCTGGGATTTGGAGGCTAGGTTGATAGCTGTGAAGTGAAAGATTCCTTGAAATTCGGAGAAACAAGAGATGAGTATAATCTATATGGGAGGAGGGGGCAAAAAGAGGCACTGGAGGAATTAAGGTTCCTGAAACCAGTTTTGGCCTTGGAACACGTTGGAATTTCCATAGGAAGGTTGAAAGCAGTTGTTGACCTGAGTCTCATAGTGTTTTTTCCTCTCCCCAGAATCTGTGGAAGGCACAGTCCTAACACAGGGGAATATTCTGGCAAAGGAAGGTGGCTCTGTCATCTTACAATGTCACTTCTCCTCCACCACTGCTAACGTGACCCAGGTCAATTGGGAGCAGCAAGACCAGCTCTTGGCCATTTATCACCCTCACTTTGGTTGGTACATCAACCCCGTCCTCAATGATCGGGTGTCCCCGGGCCCCAGTGAGGGCCTCGCCTTCCATTCGTTGACCGTGAATGACACAGGGGAGTACTTCTGCATCTACCACACCTACCCGGATGGTATTTACAGGGGAAGAATCTTCCTGGAGGTCCGAGGAAGCTCAGGTATGTGCACTGGGGCAGGGTAGCTGGTGGACCTCTTTCTGTAACGCAGAAAACACCGTGAAGACACACTTCACATTCTCAAGCACATTTGAGCTACCCTGGGAGCTTTTAAAACATACTATAAATAAAAGGCAAAATCAAAAGAAATAGGAAGCAGGATGATAGGTCTTTCTCAAGTAGGAAGGGGATCAAAAGGGGAGGGAAAAGGGATGGAAAAAGGAATTAAGACATGTTATGTACCTGCATCAGCTCCACACGAAGAATACAAACATTATGTACTGCAAGCATGTATTAATAAAAAAATTTGGAAAAAGTTAAAGATGACTGATACCAGGGAACACCCAGACCAATGAATTCAGACTCCAGGAACAGAGCTTGGAAGTGATACATTGCCAAAGAGACCTGGAAACATCGTGCTTGCACGAGGGACAGCTCCTATCCACAAGGAACACTTGTCGAGGAGCTCATATGCAAAAAGTGCCCATCTGTTGTCTTACTACCAATAGTGAAAATTGGAATTAACCCTCAAGTGCATAAATACTAGAGCTGGTTAAAATCAAAGCACAACTTGTCCTAAGTAAATGGGCAATAATTGATATTTGTGTGGCACTTCAAAATTTCCAGGATGCTTCCATAGTTATCATCTATCTGGACACTTAAACCAAATCTCCAGATATTGGGAAAAGATTATATATCATATCTAAGTGACAGTTAGGTGGATTCATTAAGGGCCAGACAGCCTGGGTGCAAATCTTGCTCTTCTGTTGACTCAGACAAGATAATTTTTCTCCTCTGAGTTAGTCTCCTCATTAGTGCAGTGAAGATAGGTGTAAGACCTTAGGAGGTGCTGACGTAGGATTGCATTGCTCACTGCAAAAATGTCTTTAGATCAGGGACATGGGGAGGACCCTGTGGCGACTGAATATGCCTTTGATTGTATGGTGGAGGGGGTGACTTAGACTTGGAGTTGCTCAGAGTGACTGAGATGATTTCAACATGGATATTTTTAGTTTTATGAAACTCCATAATCTGAATTTCTATTTACTGCAATCACTTGTGTTAAAGATGAAGTTTTATGAGTTTTCAAAATTTGTGTAAATTGAGAAGCCAATGTAAACCAAAATGTAATAAGCAGTTAAGGTCCAGCCTCTGGAATCAAACTGCCTGGGGCTGACTGTTGGTGAGTACCTGGGTTTCGTGAGCAAATTATTTAGCTTTTTCTCAGTTTTTACACCCGTGAAATGTGGTGGCATGTCCCCAGACTGCAGGATCAGAGTAAGAGGGAGTCCCAGCAGAAGGCTCCTGTGAGTTGGGGGCCACAGGAACCCCATAGCAGAGAGGCGCTATGTCTGTTTGCTGGTGTTGTGGCCAGACGTTTGGGGGTTAATGCTGCTGACAAGCCTGCTCCTCCCTGGCCACAGTGGCACAGCTGTGAACATGAGGAAATGAAGGGCACAAGTTTCTTCCGTGTTCCGCAGACAACCTGGGGAGAGTGCTCACAAGATGTTCTGTTGCGCTAAACCCTTGCCCAAAGCCAGCAGCTTCCTCTCTTTTGGCCACTGTGGATCTCGGGAAACTCTGCTGGCAGCTTCTGTCTCTCTTCCTGTTGTCAGGGGTCAGTCGCTAACATGAAATTGTGCTGTCCTTTAACAGTGTGCAGTGACTCCCACCCTGACTTCTTTTTTGTTTATTTTTATTTTTGAAGTTTTGGAGCATTGAATCCAAGGTCTTCATGCTTGAGCTACGTCCCATCCCTTTTTGGCTTTTTATTTTGAGACAAAGTCTCTGTAAGTTAAGTTGCCCATGCTGGGCTCGAACTTTCGAATTTCCTGCCTCAGCCTCCCAGAGTACTGAGATGACAGATGCACAGCACGAAGCCTGACTAACCCCGTCTTTTCTATTTCAAACCTTAGTCCGCATCCCTACCAACTATAACAGCAAAGCAACTTCTAACCTTGAACTTAACCTACAATTGAATTTAACCTTAAAAGTAACCTGGTTCATAGGCATGAGCGCTCGTGGTGGTGCTTGTCTAAGGGCTGCTCCTGTTTCAAAGATCTTGAAGTCTTTCTTCTGTGACTACAACTGTGATTGGAGGAATCAGTGCTTTTATATCAAACCAAACTTCCTAATGAACATGATACATTTATTCAATATCTTCAATACTTATGTGGTCCTAAGTATCCCTCATTTATCCTTAAATCTAAAACAAAAACCACATCTTAGTCCCTTTTAAAAATATGTCGTAGTTTTATCCTCTGTCTTCCACTGTCCTCAGGTTGCAAGAGAAGCCAGTCCTGGTCCTGGGTCCCACCCTCTCTCTGGCCTCCTCCCCTGGCCACAAGTCCTCTCTGGTTCCATAGGGAGCTTCTGTGACCCTGCTAAGTGCTGAGCTGTGATTACTTTGCCTCCCCTCTGTCCTTTCTTCCCAAATGACTTCATTGCTGTGCCCAGGCCGGTCTACGGTGCCCAGGTCCTCAGAGCCCGCAGAGAACAATGTAGGGAGTTGGACACTTCAGGCACTGCCTATGTCCTGCCTGGACTCTTGCGTCCTGCCCAAGGTCCTGCAGAGGAGTTAAGGACGGAATGGAGTGACCTGGAAAGCCTCAGGTCCATGGCACAGCATGCATAGAGCTACTATCTTGTTTCCCTTATATTCTTCTTGAAGCAACTATGCTTGTCTTCGAAACTCCTCTCTTGCATCTTCTTCCTTCCAGTTATATTTTATGTTTTAAAGAAACTCACTTGTTCATGTTTTCATTCATACTGTAAGTATTTATTGAGCATCTACTATATGCCAGGTGACAGGAATATACCAAGACATAAAGTACAAGAGACTTACTCCTTCCAGATTTCCACACCCTGGCTGGAAATCACTGTTATGGATTAAGGCAAAAGGGTAGATGCCTTTTCATTTTGTAGTTTAGTATTACTTTTATTTTAAGATGGATGTCTGTTTCATATATATAATGAAAATGTTTACTTTCTGTGTTTCTTTCTGGATGATGCTGTGTGTTTAATTCTGTTATAACTGAAAGTGATTTTGTTGCACAGAGGGAAGGCATGTTAACAAAGAAATGTCCAGCTTATGTCCCTATTTAGGAGAGGCTCTACTTTGCAGACAGCTGGGCTTACAGCTGCCAGTCCTGTGGTTAGAGGAAGGGCTTGACCTGTCCCTGCCCGCGTTGAAGCTGAGGCTTCGCTAGGGAAGGCGGCTTTCTCTCTGGCCTCTGCCTTTGACTTCTCTTTTGTCCTCCCTCTAGCGGCCGAGACCAGCACTTGGTTCCAGATTTCATGGCTTGGAGCTGTGGCCTCAGCGCTGGGGATTATCTGCGCAACAGCCGTTGGGGTGGTGACGCTGGCCAGAAAGGTAATGGGTCTGGCTGCACTCAGTCCCCAGCAGCCCCCTGCCTGTCTCCCTGGCGCTTTCGGGCTGTCTTGCTTTTAGGAGACCGAAGTGTGGTCTTTCCACTGCTTCCTGTGCCTTGTTATGGCGCCTGTCGGGCATTTGGTGTACTCCTGTCCTTGCCCCATCCTCTTCCAGGCTGGGAACTCCTGTCCTACCTGTCTTGCTGTCGCCTACAGTTACTAGTTCCTCTCTATGCCCTAAGCCGCTGCTCTCAGAGTGGATTTCTCTGCCATGAATTGGCTGCAGCACGGGGGACGTTTACTCAGTAGAGGAACCTATTTAATTTTCACACCTATTTGGTAGCGCTGGATATCCTAGGTCTTCTGCAGGATGGGAAATAAACACTTCAAAAATGTAGGAGTAGAAGATACCCAGCCAGGTCAGCAGCTGTAGCTCTGTTACTTTAGCTGCAGAGCTGTGGCTGTGGAACTGGAAGGTTTCCTTTCTAGCTCAGCACTAAGTGTATGATTTTAGGGATGTTACTTAATTTTTTATGTCTCTGTCTCTTCACATGTAAACTGGATAATAATTCTGCCTTCTCTATGTCATCAAGTTGGGATGGACAGGTGGCATTTCATGTGAGAGCTCTGGAAACAATGAGGAAATATGTCACTGCCATTGTGGGGGCACACAATGGTAGCTGTTAATGGGGATGAGGGAAGGGTTTCCGCCCTAGTTTGCCAGCTCTCTTGGGACTGTTTAGCCAGCCTAGCTCACCTTGGTTCAAATCACTACACAAACATTTTGGGGAACACAGCCTTGATCCCCAATACTGTTTTCCACCTTTATCCTGACTCCTTTCCCTAGATTCTGACACACTTTCCCTCCTATGGTTCCTCTCAATTAACAACTCAACCCTGAAGCCCCAAATTACTCTCTCTGAACTATGTACTTGGTTCTGCTGTTGCTGATGTATGTGGGTTTAGAGTTGCCATCTTGTTTTCTTGACATATGCCTTTATTTCCCCTATTTTACCTTGTATATTTTTAATTGTTTCTTTTTATTATTAAACAGACTTACTTGTCAGTTACATAGTCTTTTACTGGTTATGGGAGACATCATAAAATGTACCCCTGGCTTATTAAAATGAATCTACATTGGTACTAATAAACTAGTTTTTTAAAAATCATCTTCTGGATTATGCAAGAACTTTAGATCATGAATTCTTTTTATTTCTATCCCCTTCCAACTTTTTGCTATTATTTCCATTCTTTTTAGTTCTGTGTATTTTAAACCCTCAGATAAATTATTATTGTCTCATGAGTCAATATTTATTTAGATTTACCCTTTTTGTTGCTCTTCACTGTATCCTGCATGTCCTGTCTTGTAACTAGGATAATTTTCCAGGATGGCTGGCAATGAATTATTTTGGATTTTGTTTGTTTTAAAATGTTCCCCCTACACAGACTTTTAAAATGATGTACTTGTTTTACTATATATAAAATTCTATGTTGGCAATTGTTTTCTTTCAACATTTTTTAGCGTACAGAAAATAGTATTTCATTATCTAGCTTTCTGTATTTTGTTGAAAACAGGTCTTGTTTTTGTTCCTTTGAAAATATGTTCTCTCTTTTTTGCTCATCTTTACTTTTCAGCAATCGTGTAATGATATGATTAAGTGTAGTTACTTTTGTATTTATCTGTTTGGGATTTGAATGGAGTGCTTTTTCAATATGTGGCATGATGATTTTTTTAAATTTTATTTAATGAGAAGAAAAAAAAAAACAAAACAGAATAAAGGGTAGCAACAATACAGAATTCCAAGGAAAAAAGGAAAAGAACAACAACAAAAAAACCTAAGGGATTATTACTTGACAAATTACTATTGCTTGACAAATTACAGGCATGATGATTTTGGTCAGTTTAGGGTCAATCCTAGCCATTGTCCCTTCATGTATTACTTCTCTATTCTTGCTGTCTTCTCCTATTGGAGCTTGAATTACAGGTGTTTCAAACATTTTCACTTTTCTCCCACATGTCTCACTCTGTCTCCTTTTTTTTATTTCCATCTATTTGTCTCATCCTATTAAACAGCAGAGGTTTTCTGACATATGTATCACCCAGTTTACTAAGCATCTCCTTTAATGTATGTAGTCTTCTATATGGCCTACAGTTTGTCAATATTTCCCATGTTGTGTTTTAAGTCTTTAAAAATGTTAATTATTTTGAAGTTTGTGGCTGATAATCCTATTAACTGGATGCTCCATGGGTCTTTTTCTATAGTCTATTTTTATTTGTATATTGGTCAGATCTTTTTGGCTGATATTTTTCATTGAGTACTGTGTATTCTACATGAAAGCTGTAACGATTAATTTGAGAATTAACATAAGATCATGTGCTTCTTTTGAGTATTTCTTTTGCACCTGACAGGTGGTTAGTCTGGTACTAGCAACACTAGGTCACCAGAGTTAAATCAGTTCTGAGAGTACACAAGTGGATTTCAACTCTTGCCTTACTCCTAGGATGTGGTTCTTCTTCTTCTTCTTCTTCTTCTTCTTCTTCTTCTTCTCCTCCTTTTTTTGATTCCAATTAAATGCTTGTAGTGTTTACCAAAGTATCCCTTCTGTGATGGTTTTAAGCACCAGGTTTTGTTCCTCTAGTCAGAATGTCTGTGTAGCTTATCTAGTTCTTACCTATAATTATTGGGCAGTTGTCTCCAGGAGAAAATGCTCCTGAAATTTCATCTTTCTCATTCTTCTCCTGTGTTTTGCTCCTTAGCCTACCAATTCCTCCCAATTTTGTTTATCTCAATTTTCTTAAAAGAGATGCTGATAATATTTTTTCATCTTTCCTAGCTGTTTTCAATGAAAAGATTGGCTCAAAGCAATGTGGTCAACCATAGCTCCCACCAGAAGCAGACCCCCTATTTTTGATGTTATGCTTCATATCCACACTCAAAACTTGACTTTTACTAGTAGAGCAGATTCAGCTGGCTACCTTCTCTTTACTTTGATTCCATGTGTTGAGATACCTTTTGAGTTTTAGCCCCTTGGTTCCTAAAGCCTGAGCAGCCACTTTCTCTTCATCTGACTGGGTCTTCACCAGTCCTCATGAGGAAGCTGTGTGGATGGTGTTATGTTTGCAAGCTCTGGTTCCATCTTACTTGCTTATTGTTGAGTTATCATCTTTTTTCTCTTTCTCCCTTTCCTAGAGAAGAACACTCTTTGATTTTTTTCTTTCTAATTTAACTTCTGCTTGACTTATTTTCACTCTTGTTGCCCTCTTCAAAATCACAGAGACCAATTCCTCCTCTAGATTGAAGCATTAGGAAAAATTGCACAAATCAGAATGAGACTATAGAAAAGTTTTGTGATGCTTAGAACTCATGGTATTTGGCATTTTAAACAGTTTTAATTCTATATCCTTGCCTTGTCTCTATCCTGATCTACAAACGAAGAAAATACAAGGTCCCTTACTTTAATCTTATGTGACTGAGAAGAGATTAGAGTGAGGTTAGGAACAGATATTTTGGTAGCAGAGCCAAAACCACGTCCTTGAGTGAGCTTCAAATTGTCCAGTTTTCCCCAGCCTTGCTTCTGCCACCCTCAAGGTACCTGTTGGGTCTTGCTGATTTGGTCCTGTGGGAACTAAACAGACTCTCCCATTAGTAAGAAAAGCTCAAATGATGATCTCCTTGTGAAAGTGACCTGAAACCTTATACCAGCCCATGACTGCCTGAGGCATCCATTTTTCTGCAAAAATCTCATGTTGTCTTATGAGTCACATCCTTACTTCATGGTTCTGAGACAAACATTGAGGTTGCTGACCTTCCTGCTTCACAGAGATGTGGTCATTTATTATTATTCAACAGGTTGTGTTCAACAGGATGCGGGAGACCTAGCAGCACCTGAGATGTGGCTGGTATTCCCAAGGAAGACAAAAATCCACAGTGTATTCATTTATTCCTTGACTATCAAAATACACATGATTAGGAAATGGTGAGACCAAGTAAAGGTGAGACAAGAGGGTTAATTGCCCAGAGGAAGAGGTGAACTGAATGACAGTTGATCTCTATCTGGAAAGGGAAACAGCTTGGGTGGTTGGTGACCTGACGTCATTTGTTACCAGCGTTCTGCAACTGTGGAATGGAAGGATTAGTAGGTCATTAGAGGCAGCAGAACATATTTTTTCTGTTAAGGATTTAAAGTTGGTTATTCTTAACGCTGGGCACTCAGATTAATTTTGGCCATCACAGATGCCGAGAAAGAGGAAAAAGTGAAAAGGGAGTGCCAGCGACTCTCCAGTCTGGCTGCTTCTCTTCTGTGATGTTCTATTCACCAGCCCTCTCTTCCATCTCCACTGCTTCCTGTCTAGTTCCAATCTTCTCTGCTTCTTTCTTATATTTTGGCTATCATGTGCAGCACTCACTGTCTTACAGCTCATTGCATTATTCAAAGTTCCAGCAGGGAGCACAAGTTGTCTGAACTGGGTTCTCAAAAACAGCTTAATGGAAGGATTTATAAAGGTCTATGCTGTATAGGAAAAAAAAAGCACAAAAGGGAATATCACAATGTTCTAAGAACCCCTTTGTTTTTGAAAGGAGAAGGAAGAGAAGTGCTAGAACCTGTAGGGAGATTATGGGGACGGGGCCACCCTGGTAAGTGTGTACTCTGTAGAGAGTCACAGCCAGCTGAAGGCCACTCTAAAGGAAGAACACAAGGGAATCCATGCCTTCACCTTACTCTCCTTCCCTTCACTAACCTACTGTTCTGCATTGGCTGAACTCAAACTTCAGATAGAGGACAAGGGAACCCATTGATGCAACAAATAGGGCACAGAATAGGGTGTAGGTGGTTGGAACTCAGAGCCAATGGATAAATGGACCATATCCATAACAGTGATCTGGAAACTAGACAAGGGATCAAGACTTTCATAGAGGTGGCTGGCTGGTTTCATGTATTTTTGGCCTTATCTCATGTATTTTTTATATACTTTGAAAAAAATTATATATGCATTGCTGTTATTAGCTACCCATCTGTATTCTCTGAGGAAATACTCTGTTCTATTAGATCTTGATGTTCCCGTGGGTCAAGCTTCCTTGACTCCTATTACAGTAATTACAAACACTTTGTCTCTTAAATACTGTCATTTGGGGGTCTTTTTATCCCCATTGCTACTATGGAGTACTGAGGACCTGGTCAAATTCCCCAATCTCCCAAATGAGTGTGCAGTGAAGGCTTAAATAAATGAGACAAGCAGTACTATTTTATGGTTCCAGGAGGATCAAAACCCTCTAGCAGAGTTTGAGACTGCTGAGACAAACAACTTCTCTAGGTGGCCCATATTTATTAGGTTTTCAAAAAAGAAAGAGGATACTGAGGAAAACATGGGAACTGAGCAGGACCTTGGGAGTCACTTCAAAGACTTCTCCAAATAGTAAATTATGCAATTTAGGAGAACTGTCCTATCTCTATGATAACATTTATGGTGGGAGTGAGACAGCAGGAGTGAGATGCCTGTAGCTGCACTCTCTTATGTACTTAATTGGAGTTGGAGCAAGGTGTCCTCAGCTGTGGCCTTGTCTTGCCCTTTGAGGCATCTCTGGCATCACAGGCCACTATAGATCTCAGCTAGGACCAGTGATTCATACAGGTTCCCTTACTATGAATCTGCTTCCCATCCCTAGACAAGGAGCCTAGGCCTAAGACAGACCCACAGATAAACATAGCCTTAAGTTAATTTTAAATCCTGCTTGGAGCCTCTTTGTAGTGGTCTCCATCAATGGGGTCCAGTTCTGCAGAAGCCTCTCCTACTTTAGCGCCATTTTATAGATGAGAGGCCCCTGAACTTTTTATGATGCTATCGGTCCTCTCACTAGCACTACCTTTCCTCTGTAATATGAGAGGTTACATAGATGTTCTCCAAGGGTCTCATGGGTTCATAAGTCAAACTTTTGGGAGATGGTTTGATCATGGATAGTGATAACTATCAGTGGATTAGTGCATTGATGAGTTTATAGTTAAATGGGATGCTGGGAGGTGGAACAAGAAGGCTGGTCAGTGGGGGTGTGTCTTGGAAGGGTATATCTCCCTCTTCCTCCTCTCCTTTGGTGCTTTCTTCTTTCCAGCTGCCATGCTTTGAGCAACTCTCCCCTGCCATGCCCCTCGCATGTTCTGGCCTAGAACCGGCTTACTATGGATTGAAACCTCTACAAACTGTGAGCAGAAATAAGTCTTTTCTCCTTTAAATTATGTGTATTGGGTATAGTGTCTTAGGGACAAGTAAATAACCATGATAGGTAGGTGTTTTTTGCATTGGGTCTCTCCTAAAAGGTCTGAAATAATCCGCTGATAAAACTTGGAATTATTTAGCACAGGGATTGGAAAATTTCTCTGTAAAGGGTCAGATGAGACATCTTTTAGGATTTGTGCATAATATGGTCTGTGTTTCAACTATTCAACTCTTTCACAGTAGCTTGAAAACTATGGATGATACATGAATGAGTATGACTGTTCCAGGAAACCTTTTCTTATGAACAATAAAATTTGAATTTAATATAATTTTCTTGTGTCTTTTTTTTTCTTTAACCACTTGAAGATGTAAAAAACATCTTTACCTGTGGCCTGTATAGAAACCATCAATGGCCCAGATTTGATCCATGGGCCTTAGTTTGCCGATCGTTGACTTAGTAGGTCCATTGTAGCTTTTCCTCTTTTCTTAGCATTTTGTTTCCTTCTTTCACACTTTGCCAAAGCAGTGTTTAGCAACTCCATTGACATCAGCATGTTAGACTTCTCTCCTGAGACTTTTGTGAAGGTGTTAAATCTTGGGTTTTGAGATTTGCCACTGCTGACAGATTACCCTTTGACTAGTCCTATAATGGCACTAAACCACTCCTGATCCATCAACTTCAGGACTCACGCTCAGGCAGCATCTCTAAGTTTTTTGCCAGTAACTATTATCTAGGTCATTTCCTGTGTAACCTTTCCCCTTCCTTAACAGCCCTGGTGTTTTCACCATTTGCCGAGGCTGCCAGTTTACCTAAATGAGGCAGCCTGGGCAGCTGGGGACAGGTCTTAGCAGGGCTTGTATTCTGGAGATCCAGGTATAGACAGTGGTTTAAGGCTCTTAAATGCCAGAGAGCTAGCTCCCCCAGGCCTCAGACAGCCCTCTGCTCCTGTGAAAACCATGACTTTGGGATAACAGACTTACCCAGACTGTGAATCTGGCCTTTGAAGTTTTATTACTCCTACAAGTGAGCCTGGACTCCAGCTGCTGGGAAGAATACCTCTTTAAATGCTGTCAAAGAGAAGCTTGAACTTGTGCACTTCCCTGCACACTGATGATAGGTCTGAGGCTGCTATCTTCTTGTAGTGTATCAGTAGAATTTACCAAAATCCACCCCATCCAAGAGTCCCAGTAGATTCTATTTACTCCATAGTCAATGTTGTATCAGTGCCTAATCTTCCTCCATCTGTGTCTCACCCTTTCCGCAGTAGTTACAGGGTCTGTACTCTGCTCATGGGTGATCCCTTCCCTTGTCTTGTCCTTACAGGCTGCCTTCTAGCATCATTGTCGGGAACAGCTACTTTAGTTCAGGTCCTCTGTAGTAGAGACTGTTGTGTGAATTCTTGTGAGAGTGATTTACTGGTGTGGACTTTCAGAGGCAGGATAGTGAGGGAAGCAGGACAGGGCTAACAGAAGAAGGCTCAGTCTGTCTGTGGCCTCAGCTGGGGACTCAAGTAAAAATCATATGCAGAGTTGGTTATAGCTTGAGGCAGGAAGCTCCCTTTGGAAAATGCATTTCAGTCAGTCACCAGGGAGGGCCTGAGAGTGGTTCACCAGAGCAGCTGTGAGCTCACGGTGTCTGGCCTAGCATTTGGGAAATGGAGCACCTCTCAGGAAGGGAGATCTGAGCAGGGCACCAACATTTCATACAGATGCTGAGAGCCAGTGGTGGATTGTGCTTTATTTTTTTGTAAATAATTTTTATTCTTACATGTTTATGATACAGAATAGTGGTATTCCTTTTGGAAAATTGGTGCCTGCATAAAACATATGCTGGTCATTTTAAATTCCTTTACTCTTTTTTTCCCTCCCTCTGTCCTGTCTCCCCTCTCCAGAAGTCTGCCTTCTAGCTTTTGATTGCCTATCTTTTGTTCTGTTCATTCATTCATGTGTATTTTAGATTTCTCATGTAAGAGAAAATATCCAGTGTTTAACTTTCTGAGTCTGGCTGTTTCAGGTAGCATCATCATCTTGAGTTCCATCCATTTTCATGAAAATGACACGATTTGATTCTTCTTATATATATATATCACATTTTCTTTAGCCACTTGATTGTGCAGAGTGTAGACTGCACTGTTTAGGCACAAATCTTTGAAAGCAAAAGGACCTATGCTTGGTCCTGCTCTACCACTTCAGTATCTGTGCCACCGAATTTTTCTAAACCTCAGTTTTCTCATGTATAAAATAGTGATAATTAAGGTACTGCCTTCATAAAATTATGGAAAAACTTAAGTCAAATGATTAATGTAAAACATTTGGCAATTTTTCTAGTATGTATTAGTAATCATTATTTATTAAGTTCTTCCAACTATTACAAATTTTACTTATAATGGCACCTCATAATATCTGGTACTCAAAAATGTTTATATTGAATTAATTCACTACAGATAAATGTTATTTGCTAAGCAGATATGAGGAAACGTTCCCTTAAGAGATCTCACATAAGGGAAAAGAAAGATATGCACGTCCAGACCCTGGATAATGACCCTCAACCCCACTGCACATTCCCCATACATTCTTCTGGATGGCCATGGTTCTCCTGGGAGCACCCAGCTGCGACCTCTCGCTCCCTTTGGTCCTCTAAACTGATGTCAGTGCATTAGTCTCAGTCCCAATTTTGCAATTACAATTACAGACTCCCCCATGCAGGATAGAATGAAAATGGAGCAGCTGAGGGACCCATCTCAGGCACATTTCCATTTCCCAGAGGACTTTTGCAACTCAAAATAGTTTTAAGATTAAAACGCACAGATGGCTGGTCTTACCAAGAATGGGAATAAGAACACACAACATAAAGGGTCATAAATAAGCTACTTGAGAAAGAGCTAAGTTGTAAAATCCATATTTCACAAATGATTTGAATTAAATCAAGGCATAGAATGGTCCTTTTTAAACTATGATAACCATACCTTTTGTTCATACTTATGTTAAGGTTTAGTGACTTTGATGAAAAAGGAATGAAAGAAAGAGTATGTGGGGGAGAGAACAGTAGCTTGTGTGTGTGCTTCTGACACCATGGTCTTTTTGCAGGCCCAACTCCTCAAGGCCTGCAGGGATGTCCCATTCCTAACTTTTGATATTGTTCACTGTGGACATCTCCACAGCCCCTGACACCCTGTCTTTCAGTCTCCCAGCCTGTATTTGTGCACTGCTGGGTTTTACCAGCTGGTGCTGGTGTTTCTTGTCTTGGAAGCAGCTGCATGGGTAGAGAGAGATTCTGTGTACATTTGTAGTTGTTACTTTCCAAGCCTGTGGTTCTTTGTGATTCTGTCGTTTAGACCTATGGTGGGGTGAGTGACCTACATTATAGCATAAAGCTGAGATGGTGTCAGCTTCATAGTGAGAGGTCAACCAGCATTTCTTCTGCCGCTCTGCTTGTGCCTGGTCTTTGATTTCCTTGTTTTAGCACAATCCTTACTTCTAGTGCTCTCATATGAATGTGACAGCTAACTTCACATCTGGATTTTACCTAGCAGATTTCACTGTTCTGTCCTGTCCTATTGTTCTATAAGTGCAACTGTTGGCTGGCCATAAGGCTCTACTTGATTTGGAAATTCAGGTTATTTTAGATATGGGCTGTTGAAAAGATGGGTATGTGTGTGTACAGGTACACATCATGGTCTCCATTTATTCACCTACATTTTAGACCTGAGATACTGAGCATTTTCATGGGCTCTGAGGTTACAAAGGTGAATGTATCACGGACCCTTCCTCATAGAAGTTCACTTTTTGGAGCTTGGAGAAGACAGAAGAGTAAACAAGTTCCAGATAGCCCTGAATGTTACAAGAGAGAGCACCTAGGACTATATTATGGCACACAGGATGAAGGTGACCCTCTCTGAGGCCGGACAGAGGCTCAAATTGCTGCAGGCCGGATTTGGGCAGCATGAGTAGGCAGCTTTTCAGGGCCCTCCAGAAAATGTGCAATGGGTGTAACATACAAAACTGGAGAGGCAAAAAATCCTGCCTGGCATTCAGAAACTGCAAAGGGAAACGCAGTTTGGGGGAAAAAGGATGATGGTCTAGAATGACAATAACATGAGTCACAGCTGAGTTTGGCTATGGGCAAGGTGCGTCACCTCTCTATACCTTTCAGTTTGTTCAAAAGCAGACATTTTACTAGGATTGTTGCTGAGATTCCAGGAAGAAGTTAGCCCAGATTGGGTGAGAGCAGATTATCAATAAGTGGCAACACTCTGGCACCTGGGCTTTAGAAGTCAGATGAGTTAGTGGTGATGCATGGCAAGGGATGAAGCAGGAGAAAGGCCAAGACTGTGTCACAAAGGGTGTTTAGGGTCATCACAGTGTCCTGTGAAGAATGTCACGAAATCACATTTTCTCCCCAGAAGAATGTAACTTGGTATAAAAACTTTAATTCAGTTTAAGGTATTTACAGATTCTCCAAAGTCCACCTGTGCATCCCAACTTGAGCATCTCTCCTGTGGACAGTGGGAGCAATTGAAAGGTTTTGGGCTGAGTGTGGACTGATCCAATTGTTATGTTGGAAAGATTGCTCTGCAGGTGGTGGGATGAAGTTGGACTAGAGGTAAGAAGGAGCCAGGAAAATGTGAAGTATGAGTTGGAACAAAGACATGGTGTTGGGATAAAGGGAAACTGGATGATTTTTGACCAGTGATTGCAGTTTAGTATCAGCCTCTGGGGTCTCTGGTATCCAAAGTGCCATAAACCAGACTAGGGAAAGTAGGAGCAGGTGCAGTTTGTGGGGGAGGGGCCATGATGATTTTCCTCCAGACAAGTCTGAGCTTGTCTGGGTCTAAGCTCTTCCGAATAGACAGCGGCGTCTAGAGCTCAGGGCAGAGCCTGGGTTGATTTGGATGAGAGTAAGGAAATCTTCAGAGAACAGATGGTGGTTGCAGACCTACATATAGATGAAGTAACTCAGAGAGTGCTGGGTGTGAGAATGCAGAGGGCAGAACACTGGGGAACCCCTCAATTTGGGGAACCAGTGTGCATAGAGAAAAAGAGTAGGCTTGGTTTAAGACGAAGGGAGGGGCTTCAAAAGAGCAGAAGGAGAGTGAGAAATGAAGTCAAAATGCCCAGGAGGAAGAAATTTCTAAAAGGAAGGAATAAACAGTGTCAAATGCAGTACAGGGTTATAAAAAATAGGAAGAGAAGGCTGCCTCACAGGTTAATGACAAGGAAATACTGGGTATGTAAATACTGCATGGGTAGCAAATGTATCTTCAATAAAATAATACTGAAATATGTTAGAGTATTTTGGCACAATAAAGAAGTAAAAGTACAAAATTAACAGGTTTATTGAGTTGAGGATGTGGAAAGAAGCACACAGCCCATGGCAGCTGTGCTGTCTTTTTTGACTGGATACAGAGGCAGAGGGTTATATGACCTCTGATCAGAAGTGGCACATGGGGCGGATATTAATGACGTGTGAGGAACCGATTGGAATTCTCTGTACATGCAAACAGGAAGGGGAGCTGCCATTAGGGCTGAAGAGGAAGCAGGGGGTGGTAAGTATTCCTGCTTTGGCCTTTTGCCACATTAGGCCACTGCCACAATTGTACAGTTATTTATACTAAGGCAAGAACCTTTCAAAATATAGCTGTAGCAGGTTGAAAAACTAAAGGATAAAGAATTGGTGCTGATAAGAACACAAATTTGCTTGTGTGTGTGTGTGGTGTGTGCTTATGCACGTGTGCAGGTAAGAAAGAAAGACAGATGATTATAATTTGTATGTGTCAGGTTGGGGAGTAACTTTTCAGTGACATCTCTATATATTCACTTTGTGGTTTGTTTATTTCTAGAAAAAATCACTCAGAATCCATTCTGTGGAAAGTGGCCTCAGAAGGATGCCTGCCGAACAGCAGGAATGGAGCCCCAGCCTCCCCTCCTCTCCTGGAAGCTGTGTCCAGGCAGAAGCTGCCCCTGCTGGCCTCTGTGGAGAACAGAGGGGATATGACTGTGCAGAGCTACATGAGTACTTTAATATCCTGAGTTACAGAAGCCTGGGGAGTTTCAGCTTCCTTGGGGAGAGCAGTTAGCAATCAGAGGCATCTTCTGGAGACACATGCCTCTCTTTGTGTTGTAGATGAAAGTAAGCATCTGTCTTCTCCATCCTGCTGTGTGGGTGTGTGTGCTAAGTGAATGAATGACAACTCTTTTCCACTTTGGTTTCCTCTAACCTTGCTTTCCATTTCCTCGTGGCAGACCTAAGGCGAATGGCTTGAGTCTTAATCATGAATGCAAACTCAAGACAAAAATGAAAACAAAACCAAACTTGGCATGCCTTTTTATATCTGGCAGTTTGAGCAGATCCTGTAACTCCAAGAAACACATTCCTGCCAATAGCACTGGACGGTGTTCACGCTATCAGTTTTGTGGTAGATGATGAGGTTGGTTCGAACACAGTCATGGTCCACTTGTCTCACTTTCATGTTCTTCAACATTCACTTGGTCAAGGCATTTTGTGAGTGAAGCATGGTACCAGCCTCTGGGGGTGAGGAGGGGTCTAGGAGGACTGAAGCGTGGCCACTTACAAATGTGCATTACAAATGTAAGAGCCAAAGAGATTGCTGTGCTTGGACTGGCAGGAGAAGTTTTTGTAGGAAACTTGTAAGAGTTTCTACTTGTAAGCGAGCTGTTGAATTTGTTTTTCTTCTCTGGACAAGCTTTTCCTGTAACATGCTCAGAGTTCATCCACGATGGCTGGATACAGGGGTTTCCAGGCTTTTCCAGGAACACCTGTGATGCTCCCAGGAAATGCATGTCTATTGAGGAGTCAAGTCCTAGACCCTGGGTGAACGTCTATCTTTCAGCCAGTGGTTGAAAATAGAATCTATTTCCCAACAAGAGGAAAGCCTGCAGTGTTACAATAGGGACTCTTTCTAAAGGGGAAAGAAAGGGGTGTGTGTGTGTGTGTGTGTGAGTGAGAGAGAGAGAGAGAGAGAGAGAGGGAAACAGAGGCAGAGACAGAGGCAGAGACAGAGACAGGCAGTGTTTAAGAAGTAAAACTCTCACACTAGCTTCTTTGAGCCCTTTTATCTACTCCCTGAGCTCTTTGTGCTGAGCTGGTGTCTGAACAGTTCATTTCTGTTGGAAGTGCATTCAGGCTGAATCTAAAGACTTCATCTTTCCACTGTTTCTGTTAGAAGGATGAGCAGGGAGGCTGCGGTTACAGTTATTGATTTTTTTTCTTGGGCAAAGGAACTGAGAGACAATGTGAAGCAAGGCAATCTCTTGTCAATCAGCCAGAGTTAAACAATAAGACACTATAACTCCTATTCCTCTCTGGATTCCCCTCACCCCACTTTTCCATCCCATAGGTCTGTAGTTAGGAGTAGTGAATTGAAATATGTTCTAAGCTCCAGTCCTTTAGAAGAAATATAGACATGTGTGACATGCTTTTGTTTGCTGTAGCAGTTCACAGTATTTTTCTTGCAAAACTAATGCAAATATGTAGGGAGTAGAACGTAATTCATGAATTGGAAATGAACTAAAATGTAATGACAAGGAGGGAGTGGTGTTTTGATTTGAAGAAGATCTATATTGGGCTGAGGTTGGACTGAGTGTTGGGTGTTACTTAACACAATTATGGTAATTTGGAAACGTTTGCAAATACCATTGGGATGTGATAAAATACAAAAGAGCCTATAGATGTTGGAAATGGGTCAGGTTACTAAAATGAGATTCAGTTTGACAGAAAATAAATTTCAAAGTGGAATTCACTGAACTAGATTCTCCTGAGAACCAGTGAACACATCTCCTAAAAGCTGGATTTCTGAAGACATGTGATGTACAGGACAGTAGCCACTTTCGACACATAGCTGTCCAAGCACTTGTGTTTGGGTTACTTTGAACTGGGGTGTGCTGCACTGTGAGTGTAAAACACACATCAGATTTTGAGGACAATATGAGTGAGTCATGAAAATGTAACTATCTCATTAGTAATTAAAAATATTGATTGTATGCCAACATGGCAACTTTTAGATATATTAGATTAAATAAAATGTTATTAAAATTAACTTCATTTGTATCATTTTGCTTTTTAAATGTGGTTCTTGGAAAATGTACAATTGACTGTGTGTTTCTCATTACATTTCTACTGGACTATGCAGCTCTAGATTGTAAATCCAACCTGAGCTGGTCCTTGGGAAAATGTATGTACGTCTGTTGGTCTCTGTTTCTTATCTGTCATTCAGAATAGTGTTTGAGAAACCTTTTCTTCTTATTATGTCTGTTGAGAAATTTAGAGGGAACTCTCACAGGGGAGACTGAGGTTGGGGACAACTGAATGCTGACAGAAAAAGATCCCAAATTCTCCTGGATCCTTTTTGGATTCTCTGATAGGAGGAGAGAATAAATGGATGTGTGAATGACAGCACAGAAGGAAATACATTTATTGATTCTCTGCCCACAACCTAAGCCTGGACTTACAGAGACTCATCTGAAATCAAGAGAATTATTACTGAATATATGTAGTAGAGTTTAAGCCATGGAGCTTCGAGCTAGATGGTCTTCATGAACAGGCAGTACCTTGCCATGAAATTTTACTTCAGAACTTGTCTCTTCTCATCCTCTGTGTTCTAGACGTCAAATGTCACATACGCAAGTTCCTACAGAGTCATCAGTGCTTAGCTGAACAGGCACAGATGTTGAGTGTGTTGTCTACAGATAGGATATGGCTGAGTGCTTTGTGAGACGTACAGTGTTAAATGAACGTTTATTGTTGTGTTATGTCTCATGAGAAAATGCACATGCGCATTCTGATGGACCCATCAAACCCATACAAAGGAGAGAACAGGCAGCTTGTTTATTGCTGCCAGCTGTGGGTGTGAGTTTTGTTCAGTCTTTTGATTCTTCCCAGTCCCACTTCGTGACTATGACTACTACTATCCCACACCCACTCTAAAGCACAACTGTGTTCCTAAGGGAACCTCATGTGTGACAAAAGCCTTAAGTTTGCAGAAGTCAGAACATACTTTGTATTTGGGAAAATTTAATCTTATAAGGTAGTCTGTAGGACAATACTTTCCAGTTGACCTCTCTGTGACAATGAAAATATTCTCTGCCTGCACTGTCTAAAATCGTAGCCACTAGTCACAGGTGGTTTATGGACTATTGGCAAATGTGACAAATTTGGCAAATGTGACGAAGGAAATTCAGTTAGTGTAAATAATGACACATGACTGGGGATAGTGTGTTGAATGTCACAATTCTAGCAAATGGCTTCATACAACGAACTGTGTTTATAGACTTCAGATGGTAAATGTTTGACATGGTTACACCAGAAAGAGACATGGAGGAGCTCCTTCTAGTTTTTGAATGTCCTTCCTTTGAATAAGAAAGCACAAGGTCAAAAGCAGGCTGTACATTTAATTATTTGCAACTCTTCCCAAAGCAATCTGAGGTAGCTAAATGACCCAGATCACATAAATGGGGCCAGAACTGTCAGGAAATTTGCAAAGTGTTGTGCTGGAGTAGACTCCTTGCAGGACTCTCTGTGGGCTGCTGTCACTCTGTTTCAGGTAGGTTGTGAAGTCCCCTTCTTTGGGACTAAACCAATAATGGATTTCACTGCAATCAAAGCACAGTAACCAGCATGTAGAGGACTGGAAATTGGGGTACTTGGTCCAAGTGTTAATCTGTACAATGAAGTTTTGTGACTTTGGCTGAGTCACTTTACTTCTCATAGCCTGATTAGAAATATTTCCTAGTTTGTAAAATGGAAATAGTCATATCTGCTTTCTAGGGTTAAGAGAATGTGCCAAGACTATTATTGTAATCCTAAATACTGTGTATTATAATTCCTTTTCCAATCTTCCTCACAATACAAAATGTTATATTTATAATCCCATTGTGATGTTATTGGAATCCCAGCAAGTTAATTCCAATTTAGCACCTCCAGTGCAACCCACGGCAAGAGTAAAGACACCAAGACATATTCAAAGTTAAAGGCAGCCAAAGGTTCATAAATCCAATTCCTGTGAGGATGTGTGGACAGAGGCCGCAATCCAAGGCCTCTCCCAGAAATTACCTTGTGATGAAGTGGGTGGCTTGAGGATGAGTGACAGTGAGGATGGCGGGAACTAGAGCTGGCTAGCCAGGTAGGGAGAATGACATGCAGAAGGGTCTGCATAGTTCAGGTAAGGTAGCAACTGAGTTGCTTTTGGAGGCTGTTGCTTTAGTTTCTGATATGTAAACTTTTGTGCCCTGGGGACTCATGGCTTCTTTATCTGGAGGCTCACACCCAGTTCACATTCCTGGAGCTGACTGGCTTTACTCATCCCACTGTGCTCATATCTTTTACAGAGAGCACTACGCGAGGAAATAGGAGACTGTCTGATGACTGGAGATTATATACCAGTACCTTGGCTACCCTTACTTGTAATACTTACAGCCAATTGAAGACAGAAGGAAATATAGTCAGCTCTCTATATATCAGTATATGGAAATAAGTCTCGATATAATCAAAGTCCCAACAATTGTTCTGCATTCAAGGGGAGACACTCAAATTGTCTCCTACAACTATGGTTGACTGCCTTGTGAGATGCACAGAGTTAATATTCATATCATATTATGCCTTGTAAACACATGCACTTGGCACTGCTCAAGATGGCAGAGGTTTCTGAGGGGGCAGCAAAGCTTGCTAGGAGCAACTTAGATACCTGGAATTGTTAATATTCTTAAAACCTGGAAATTAAGGAAAGCTAAGAGCTACAAATGTAGCTTTGGTCCACAAGTTCCTTGTAAGCATTTATACATTTTGTGTTTTAAATGAGATGATACTATTTTTTAAAAGTCAAACACATCGTGGATATTGATGATCTTACAACAGGGTACATTTATTGCTTTTCATCTTTATTTTTGCATTCATAATTTAGTATTGAGAGAGACACAGAGAGATGGAGAGAGAGAGAGAGATGGTGACAGAGAGAGAGAGAGAGATGGTGAGAGAGAGAGAGAGAGAGAGAGAGAGAGAGAGAGAGAGAGAGAGAGAGAGACTTACTTCATAAATGATTTATTTGCTCCAGGTCAGTGAAATGTTGGAAGATTTTGCAGCAGTTGACATCCAGTGAAAGCGGAGGGAGGGCTGTCTTCCCTTTGCACAGTGTAGAGTACTGAATTCATGGTGTGTGCCCAGGCAGGTTGTACCCTTCACTTTGTTAGCTGTGACATGGATTCAGCAACGCATAATCCAATACATCCATGTTGTTATTGTAAACCTAATGATAGTTTAACTTGTGTTTAGTTTATACCTTTGGTTTTATAATTTTGTAAGTTATAAGCATAACATTTATGTGATATGCTTGGATATAGTTAATAATATTTATTGTAAAAATACTTGTATATTATATTTTGAACATATTACTTAACATAATAGAAATAATCCCAGGTTTCTCTTATTGGGAGGATCTGTGAGAGTGTTTTCTTTTTTTTTAGATGAGAATATATGTTAACTGAGTTTGAGAAATATGTGTGGATATAAATATCTTTGGATAAAATTAAGAACTAGTGTATTGATTGCTTCATGCTGAAAAAACATATTTCTGAATCTCTGTCTTTATTAAGTGGTATAATAATAGTTCTTTTACTGTATAATGGTAAAAATGGATAAAGTTATAAGCCAAAAAGTGCCACGAGTGGTGTATTGCTATTTACAAAACTACAGCTTGTATATAAGCCATGCTACTACATTTTCCACAGATAGAGAAGAGATACAGTGTATTTGTGGTGTAAAGACAGATTTAAAATCTCTGGCTGAAGCGAGTTGGCATCATTAAGATGTTGGTAAGGTTCACAGAAACCAGGAACAAATCATGCATCATGAAAATGTTTTCTTCTTCGTTTTCCACTTTCTAGAATATCAAGTTAACTTAGTTCAGTCATCTAGCTGCAAGAATTCAGTTTGTGAAGTTATTGTAAAGTTTCTGGGGTTCACTGGTAACCTTGGAGCACAGACCTCTGTCATGCCAACCTCATACCTGGGGATTTTTATGCTTCTCATACCATTGGAAATGGAAGTCCATACTCACCTCTTCTAACTCAGAGCCTAATGTGCATGTGAGTACCTAGACTAGATTGTTTATTCCTTGGACTCTTCCTTGACTTACTGTATCCATTATCATCTTGGTGTTAGTTTATAAACTTCTATGATACCGAGACCCTACGATGGTATAGATCTAAAATGACCCCCAAAGCTTCGTGTGTTTGGAAAGTGACTGGACTTTGTCAGTGTCATAGCTTGTTTGCTGCTTGGAGGAGGTGATTGGTAGAAGAGGCAGGTCACTATGGACATGGCCTGGAAGGGTATAGCTGCCTCTCCAGTTCTTCCCTTTGTTCTCCGGCTCCTGGGTGCCATCAGCTGAGCAGTTTTCCTGTACTCTGCCCTTCTGCCATGGAGTCAGTTGGAGCCAGCCAATTATGGACTAAAAAGTTAAACCAAAATAAATCTTTTAAATTGTGGGCATCAGGTATTGTATCCCAGCAATGAGGAAAGTGACTAAGACAGACTGAATGGTACAACACAGCTCTGGATTTTATATGAACCTCTATTTCTAGCTGTTTGATTCTAAGGTTCACCAGGTCCGGTCTCCTCCATTTCACTCATATACTACATAGTGTTAAGCAAAACAAAGATGCATACTGAAGAAGTTTCCTCATCACACTAGCAATTTCTGTGAGAATGATAAAGTTAGCATTTATGGGTAGGATCACATAGAAGAAAGGATCTGTGGAGTAAACATGAATCCCTTAATAGTGTCCAAAGTCATTGGATAGGGAGATTTTGCATTATGAACTTTCCTTCTCTGCATATAGATTCGAGAAACCCAAGAGATAAAAAGAAGGCCCAGTGATAGACTAATGGTATAACAAAGATAAGGGGACACCAGAAGAGGTGGCCATAGTGTCTTTTGGGAATGGTCATTTCCATAGGAGGCTGATTTTCATGGGAAAAGGAAAGAAAAATTCTCAGTCAATGCATATAGCAGTTAAAAAGCCGTATCACCATTTCTAAGGTTCAAACAGGTGTACGATAATGCCCGAGTTTGCCTTGTGTTTCCCTAAGGTGACTTCACCATCACCAGTTCTAAAATTCCTACTTCTTATACACAGAGGGTTGTTGTACCAATGGATTTTGGGGAACTTTTAGGTACAGCCCTTATTGTCGATTGTCTCAGCCTACAACCAGACCAGCATGTGTGAAGGAATGTGGAGAGCGGCCTAACAGAGGTACACTGCGACTACCACATGCAAAGAAGACACGGTAGGAAACCAAGAGAAGATTTTTTTTTTAATTATTCCTTCATATTCAAACTTCACAAACAGTGTGAACTTGTACAATACCTCGGAAAGTGAAACTTACAAAAAAAGTGCTGGTAACATTTAAAAAAAAAACAACAAAACCCCAAAAAACAAACATCATTCTTAGCAACATCAATTACTCTTCCACACAAAACAGAAACCTTGTAAAATTTATTTTCGTATTTTTAAGGCGTAATACTTCCGTATAAAGTATATGCAAGAGATAAAACTTCACAGTATTCCAAAATGTCACAATAATAATAATAATATAATAGTATAATGAAGCGCTACAGTTAATTTTTCTTTTTTTGAATGTTTTTTCCTGTTTAAATAACAAATACAAGTCACAGGTAAATATACGTGAGAAAAATACGAGGCTAATATTAAATGGCAGGTAAGGATACTGTCACTGTAAGAAAAAACTGGCAGGATGTGTGTATTTAGTCTATATTTTAAAGCACTTGATAGAAAAGGCGTATGCAAGGTTTTTCAAAACAATTTTTCTGTTTGTTTGATAACTGACAAGAGTATAATGAGAAAAAAAAAGGAACAAACTTCCTCTCAAAACTATTGACCTGCTCATCCCAAACCATGTAGATATTGATGGGTGGATGTGTGTGTGTGTTCATGTATGCATGGATTCTACAGCACACAGATTGGTACAAGCAGTGTTCCATGCCCAGCTGCAAAGACTGGAGGGTAAAGACTACAGTCATTCGATCTAAGTTCTTCATAGGAAATAATTCTTTCAGTTTAAAATTTTCTCTTTCCTTGCCTCTCTCTCTTTCCAAATTTTCCCAATTCCCAGATCTTTGGTCTGAAAGACAGCCTGGTTAAAAGAACTGCCCTCCATTCAAAACTCACTGGGAAGTGGAAACTGCATAAACAGTGACACCCATATGGACACTGGAAATATCATTTGGATGAATGAATTGTGTTTGAACATGTGTGTGTATATGTATGTTTGTGTTAGATTTGAATATACACTTTTTGTATGTATTTTAGGTCTGAATATACAGTGTGTGTGTGTGTGTGGGTGTGTGTGTGCACACAGTAGCAATTGCAAAAAAGGGCCCATATTCCTTTCCATACTAAGATACAATGTGATAAGAAACATTTCTGTGCAGGGAAAAGGGTTTCTTCGAATCTTATCACAACACTGTGGCGGGAAAATAAGGAAATGGGTTCACCTTTCAGCAGTCACCACAGTAAACTTCATTGAGAACACACGTGCCCAGATGTCTGATCTGTGCACATGCGTGTGTTCACAGCTAGCCATTCAGCCAACAGGTAACAGAAAGACAGCAGATAGTAAAACACGTCAATAAGGTGCTCAAAGAAAAAAGTGGCACCCACTTCTCAATGGATGTCCACGTTAAGGTGCTTCAAAAGTTTTTTTTTTTTTCAGTTTTTATTTTAAACATGAAGAGAGTACTGATTTGCACATGGTAGCTTTGAGCCAGGCCAAGGGTTTTGAGATTTCTGACATCTTCCACTGAAAAGGGCTTTCACTGTAGTTGTTTTGGTCAGTTGGTTGTGGTCACTTGAGTTTAAAACTTTTTTTATAGCCAAAAACTGAAATGAAATCAACATGACTAAAAGAAAGAACTGATAAAATGGTATAGAACATCACTGCATTCCCATTGGATCGAGATGGTTTCGCCCATTTTTCCTCTTTTGCTAACACTGTTCCTTTTTTCTTTGTTACAATTCATTCCTTGTGAACATACAGAAATGACCAAAGTCACTGAAAGTGGCTGTTTTTATTTTTTGTGATCTGTTGCAAGAGTCCAACCTTGTTTTTTCTGCTGCTGTTTGTGTAGCATCTGGTTTTATAATGAGCATCTGGATTTTGTGTGCATGTGTGTATATATGCACATATACACACCTATACATGTATAATATATACACTATATATATGTGGATGTATATAGGAATTGTGTATACATTTATACATAATATAGTGTATATTGTTTCAACTGGAGATAAACTGAACTGGGTTTAGACACTAGCACATGTCTATCTTTCCCCTGCTCCTTCTGTATATTTTAAACAGTCTGGAGCTTTTATTTATTTTTTAAAGTGCATTTTCAATGCAGAATAACTGTAATCCACTGATTCCTTGGAAAACATTTCTGATGAGAAAAATCTGACAGTTCTCAGCCCCAAGCAAGAAAAACCTGGGTTTGGTCATGCTAGGGGCTGATGTGGCAGTGCCAGGCTCATGCCTGAGTGATTACTGGGTATTCTGGACTCCGGGCACCTTAGCAGCAGCAGCAGCAGCACCTTTATAAGAAGGTAGAGATAGAAAAAGAAGAAGGAAGGAAAGCTCAGAAGAGGAAGAATGAACTTGGTGTGTGTGTACACATCAGAATTGCTAACTTTGTGATGGATTCCTGCAGTCCCTGCTTGGCTTCAGCTAAGAGCTGCCATCTAGTTCCTTCCCCACCAACTGACACCAACCTCCCTGTGGCCCCGCATGCTCCAGCATCACCCATATGTCCCCACTCCCAGGACTGACTTCTGTGTCAGTTCCCGTGGGTATGTGAGTGCCAGCATCTAGTAGGAATAAGGCACCAGAGAAATCAAAATGTTACAAAAAGATGCAAAACCCCATTTCAAAGAACCTGTCCTGCTGCTCCACTAGAATATTGCATGTGATACCATTCATTTGTGTGTAAAGTGTGTCAGCTACAGTCTCTGAAAGGAAATGGCGGCCCCTCAGCACCAGAGAGCTTTAGGAATGCACCCTTTGTCTAAGCACACCCCACCCACCCCGCCCACGCCCACCCCACACTATGAGCAAAAGCACCAGATTGGGAGAACAAGGCAGCTTGCCCTTGCTCGCCTCATTTTGATAAAAATCAAAGAAGTATATGAAATGGAAATTTCAGGAACTGCTCTAAAATCAAATGAATTTAGGCTGTCCAGTGTCTAGTTACTTGATGCTTTAAATGTTGAAAACGTTTTGTGAAGGGGTTGAAATGCTTGTGTTTAGGGGGAATGTGCTAAACAAAAAATACTTCTCAGATGATGCTCAGGTCCTCTAACACTTCAACCTCTCCTAACTTTTTTTTTTTTAAATAAACACGGTGAAAAGGAAGAGGTTCATCTAACCATAAAAGGGTAAAATGAAGGCACATGATTTTATTCGGTCCCAAAATCCTCAAGAAAAATGGTATTTTGCAAGTGTGTGTGTGTGTGTGTGTGTGTGTGTGTGTTTGTACAAAGTGGGAGGCTGAGGGCCATTAGGGCAGTAGATTAAGGGAAGTTGAAGAGAAGAATTTTGTAGCAAAGAATTTTGAGACAGGAGAATTTTGAGACAGAGAGAAGAAAGGAGAAAGGAGGAAATGGAAGCCTCTCTTCAGCTTTCTGTCATTGACAGTCTCAAGATTTGGCTGCTTTAGGGTCCAGAAAGGAATTCATTTGTCTTGGTCTAGAAAGTGCCCCAGTTATATATCTCCAGTTAATCATGTTACAGCTTTTGGTGTTTCCCTTTTCCCTTCCCTCCAGCCAAATGATTTTTTAAAAAAAATCACAGTTTTGAAAAATTATTTTTTCAATGTTGAAAAAATATGGAAAAGCTATTGAATAGCCTTGGTACACACTGCCTCTCCTCTCACAGTGAGTAGATGGATGGACAATCCATTGAATCAAAGAGGAGGTGGTCAAGATCCCTTGTGCTGAGCGGCTCCTTGCCTCACCTCCCTGGGGAATGGCGGGTGCCTCCACAGCACCCACAGCCATTCTGTCATTGGGATCCCTGCCCGCTCCCATCCATGGAATGTGGGCGGCTGAGAAAGGCAGAGCCGTTCTGGAGAGCCATGGTAACAGGCGAGTCTCAGAAGCAGAAGGTGAAGGAGACAAGACACAGGCTGGCTCCTGTCCGGCTTTATTAGCACTGTGCTCCGTTGGCAGCCTCTCCATAGGATGGGGAAGATGGTTGCCCCTGAGAGGCTGAAGTCCCACTCACATGTTACTTCCTGAGACCTCAGCTCTCAGCTTCACCACTTTCACATCTCTCTTTGCATGAGAGCTGGCCCCAGTCCCTAAGAAGGCAATAATCCCAGACAGAGAGGCAGCACCAAGTGGCTGTGTCATACAAAAAAAGGACTATGGACAGCGGGATTTCAGAAACAAATTTAACTTTGGTTTTCCAACTTTTTCAAACCATAATAATTAAAGCAGTTTCGGTGGCATCAATCATCTGAGAGCTGTTATAGTTTTCTCATTTGGCAAGGCTAAGGCAGGGGGGAAGAGAAAAGGGTTTTCCCACAATTGGTTGAAGACACAGGGTGGTAAATGCTTCCACAATTAAACTCACAGTCCAGTGTTTTTGACATTTCATAAATAGCTTTTTTCTCTAAAAAAAGAATAAAACAACAATCCCTTTACTTACTCATCTGAAACAAAATAAACAGCAGTGGGTACAAACTTCTTGTAACAATTACAAAAAACAACAATATAATCCCAACTTTTAACACGCATCTTGAATCAGTTATTTTTTGTAACCTCAAAACTGCAGCATATCCTTAAGGGCAAACTTTTCGATTAGTTTTTTCTTTTTTTTTTTTTAAATAATGTCTTCACCAAAAAAACAGTCTTGTACCAATAAAATGCATTCAAAAATAGAAAATATTACACAACAAAAATATGTATCCTTCCTTTCCAAAAAAGATTCTTCACAAAAAAATGTAGAAAAAATTCCAACAATTTTTTTTCCTCTCCTAAACATTAACTTTCAGTCTAGGGCACAATTATTTATTGATTTAAATGTCTGTTTTTGCATAAAACATGGAAGATGCAAAACATTACTGTATTAGGATTGTGAAGTTATGTCTACTCCCACCCCTGTTCTAAAACAAAACAAAACCCAGAAAAACCCAGCAAACTTTAAACAAATGATGTAGTTAGTTAAGAGCAATATCCCTGTCTTTCCTTTCATTGTCATTTGCATGGGTTGACTGGCCCTGTTGATATCGGGGAATGCTGAAGAAGAAAGATCAGGCTGGATTAGGTTTTGGCCAATGTCCAGTGAGTCATTTATAGTCCATGTTGTGGAACCACCCATTGCAAATCCTCACAAGAAAAGAAATACAACAGGAGGCACATGAGCAGTCAGAGGACTGAAATGTGTCCATGGCAGTACCATACACATACATCTTACAAATCACTTTTTCAAGCACAGTGTATGCATGCATGTGTGTATTTTGTGATTTCTTCTTAAAATGTAGCTGAAGCCAAGGATAAAAATCGGTGCAGAGCTCCAGTACCAGGAAGGCTGGGATTATTTTCTCTAGTCTCTTCCACACGGAACTGTTTATGTATTAATTGGAACAATGGCAAGATCTCTGATAGCAAAAAATGCCCTATTTTCTCTACTACCATCGATTCCCAGGCTTTTTATATTTTCAGCATTGTAGCTTTGATTATGTAATTTTCTTACTGGATGATATTTCTCTTTCATGGTGGATGTAGTTTGTGAATTCAGTATGAAGATATTTAAATCTTTTTTCTGTTGCTTATTTGTTTGCTGGTTTTTTCTTTATGGTGCTTGTTTTGTTTTGTTTCTGGTTTTTAAACAGTGAAATGTGTCCAATTTTATTTCCAGTGCATTAAACAAATTTTAAATTAAAAGAATAAAACGTTTCTCCTCATTCTTCTAAAGGAAATGACTGATAAAAGTAAAATATAATAAAATCAGGCATTGTCCAAAATAGCATGATGTGCAATCTCAATTACATCAAAGAAAATAAACAGACAAACAAGAAATTATAGAACATAAGCATGAAGAAGCCAAGATAATATCAATTATGGTATGATTGGCAAGCACTGGTTAAAAAATAGGTAAGGCTACTCTTAGATTTCTAACTCAACACAGTTAACCACTGCTTTTCTGTCTTTCAACTCTTAATCTTTTACTCACTAGTTCTTTATATCTTTAAAATGAACAAATTTGTTATTATATTTTTGGTCTACAGTACAATTACATATTTATAATATAATAAAAAGATATTTCATTAACAGGTTGGTTCTGCATCCATGTGGGGAAAATAGAAAAAAAGTACTCAAATAGACATAGAAAATGGACTCTATTCTTATAAAAATAACCACAAATGTAATAGAAATTATAATCAGGGCAACAGATTAAACTGAAAGTGGGTTTAGAAAGATATATACCTGACAAGAAATACCGTAGAATTGCTGCCTCCAAACCTTTCCCATTATTTTCACCTTTCCATGGCCTTACTCAAAATTTAAATGGAAATGAAAAGAAAATGAAGAATATAGTAGAAAGTTGTTGAGGCAACCAAAGCTTCCAAATTATGCTAACCAAAGTGTCAAGATGAGCTGAACAGCATTTGAGAAACTGGCTAGGCACAGCGGAGCTGCTAATAGTATTTGTTTTTAATTTTGGAGGCGTTCTCAGCCCATTGATAAAGAGAGAAACCAAGGAACCAAATAGTTTTTCTGGTAGAATCTATGAGATGAAATGCAATTCTGATAGACACGGATTGTGAAGTGAGAAAGAGAAATAGGCCAACTGTGGGCATCACCTCCTTTTGTCTGCTTCAACAGTTTCCTTCTCTTTATGAGCATCTTTTAGGATAAGCTACAGACTCCAATGTCTTCTGAGCAAATATGTGTAAGCTCAGCTGTCAACATGCTATCCTCACTTTCTGGCTTCCACAAGAGTTGAGTGGCTCTGGGGAACCCCTCCCATCCCCAATGCCCATTGCCACTTGCCCTAGACAAGACAAAGAAGGCATGCAAAGTTGTAATAGCAGAGGTTCTTTTACGTTAACTATCTCTGACAATTAAACCACACTGATGGTTCAGCATTGGAGAAGTGAAGAAAAAGAATTGGCAAGAATTGAATTTGGTCAGCAACATATGTGAAGTTTTATGTAAGAGGAGAAAAGAATGAAGGAGGGAAGAATGAGAAAAAACAGCAGGAAGAAGAGGAAGAGGAGGAAGAAGAAGAGGAAGAAAAAAAGAAAAAGAAGTCATAAAATACTGCTTTTGGTTTCACTTTAAGTTGTCCTTGGTTTTTCTCTCATTCAGTTGCTCCAGTTTAAAGAAAAGTTTAGACTCTAGTGCAAATATCATCAAATCACAGCATTCCAGGAGCAATATCCTATCCCTTCATCCTAAGTAGATACTATCCCTTTAGACCTCCTCAGAAGACTGGGGGCAATGGTCCAGAAAAGCATAACTGAATAAATTATTAATCTAGTACTTGCTACAACAAGAAAGGCACTATCACAACAGACCAGCCTCCAATATTTTCCTTGCCATGGCATGGGCATTTCAACTACTCCAGAAACCACAACAAAACCCAAACTGGCACTTTTTTGAGACTTCAGTTTATTGGCCAGTGGTCTGACTCCCTCATTGGCCACTACTGTTGGCTCTGGCAATGCAGAGCCTTGATCTTCACTGTGTATATGCTTCCCTAATGATCATTTTTACCAGTGATCCCCGCTTTGTTCTAAATGATTTAGCTTACTCTCTTCCATGGAAGTGTTTCTCTCTCCATAGTCTCTAGGTCATGACTCTGTTAAGAACAATTTACAGTGTCAAGTACTATCTGGCATTTTCCTTCCTCTTTTTAAAGACCTTTGGCCGAAACCTAATTCACAAAGATAGTTCAGCACTTCTCTCACATTGACAAGGTCTCCTGTTAATACCACTCTCTACAGAAGCAAAGTTTCATCCTTGATCACCAAAAACAGTTTCCTTGAGTGTACTTGTAGAGCTTTTGTCTGGGAGAGGGGAGTTTGGGCTCTGGAGATTAAATTCTTTGGTGACAGAACTGAAGTGGGTATGCAAGATTCAAGGGAGAAGTTCCCCAAAGAGTCATGAGAAGTATGGTTAATGTGAGTATATTTTAAAAGGTCAATTGTTTCTTTTTGTAGCATTGCTTTGGTGTATTCATGTCATCTTCATGCTTACCTGATACACATTTCTAAGTATCTGTTACAGAGCTCTGAATTTACAGCTTATTTAAAACAGAGATAGTGCTTTGCTTAAGACATTGCTTGTGTTCTGAAAGCTCTAAATAAAGTTTGTATAATAACCAAGGTGAACAACTTCCTTAAAAATTTTTAACTTGGAATGGTGGATTTGGAGGGATGCTAAGGAGGAAAGATAAAGACAAGTATCAACATTGTAACCTTAGGAAAGAAGCCTTAACTGAGAATTTTCTAAACTGATGCCCTCACATGTGATAGTGTTTAGAGACATTCAACATTAGCTATCTCTACTGGTTGTGATCCATTTTATTTTCTGAAGCTGTCACCTTGGACTCTAGAAGAGTCTTCAGCTTCTTCACTCTTATGTTATTATTTCCTACACAATCATTATTTTTCCTGTGGTGCAAGATTCTCTTATTAACAGTTAATAAAGAGCCGTCAAACTGATTGCTGCTAATATTTAAAAGTCAATAAAAATAAATCTAGCAAAGAAAAGTTAGGAAAACTTCCAACATCAAAACTAAACTTTTAGGCACTGTTGAGATCTCTGCTTAATAAGGATAGTCTATGACGGAGCAGCTGATAGGTTCTGATCCTTCTTCCAATTTTTAAATTAGCCTGTTTCAAAATAAATCTTTCACCTCGCTGGTTTTCAATGTTTATTGCACTGTTCCCTCACTGTCATTCTAAAGGACTTTACCACATGTATGGCTTTCCTCTTTGGTTAGCCCGATCTCGTTTCACTCATGGATGGAAAAGTATGCTTAGGTTGAAAGGATATCTCAGTATGGACAAGGTTGCATTTGTCTTGAGAAGAGCACATACACTGCCCTTTGTCTCACTGAAATGTGTACCAACAAGGGGTTTCCACGGTGAAGACTTTCACACCCTATCAGTTGGCTTACTCTTTATCAAAACTCTAACAGCTCAGTTGGAAATGACATTGGGTAACTTTCTTCTTAAGTGTCCTCTACTTCTTGTATTAACCAGCTTCTTTACAATAAGAAAATAGGTTCTATCAGTATGGCAGCTTCTATGTTTGATCAAAAGTTGGCAAAGATTCCACAAATTCTTACCAACTCTGCTAAGAGCAAACATGATGAAAATAACCCTTCATTTCTGTGACATCCTAGTTTCATAACTCACCTCTTTCTTTCCCTTATCTAATACACTCCCTCCCGGCACAAGTAAATACATTTCAGTAGTGCAATGCAGTGCAGTCATACTTAGTGCAAGAAAAAAAAAAGCCCTCTGACTGACTCAAAGCTGAACCCTATACAGCTCTTACTAATGCTTACCAGTGCTACAGAAATGGAAAATTCAGTCTGCACCTCACACTACTGTGAGTCATCGCTTTTGTTGCCCATTTGTTTCAGCTCAAAGGACAGAAACAACTAGTATGTACCTATGCATTACTCTGTAAAACATTAAGCCAATAGGCAGAAAATAAAGGAAAGTAGTCAAGTTGACATCAAGGGTATTACTTAAAAGAGGAAAATAGTTATTTGATGCAAAGGTCAGTAGTGGTTTATATTTAATAGTTTTTATCATGTCAAATGGCTCTGATACTAAGGGGAAAGGGTTCAGAAAAAGATAAAGTTTTTCTGTTTTCCAAAACACAATCCTAAATTTAACAGTGCTGGGCTCTTCTTTTGAATAGTGCAAACAGCTATTCTTCTAGGGCTACAAGCAGCTGCCACCTTACACAAGACAAACAGGTACACTAGGAGTGCTTACTTTTCTACACTGACCACTTTTTACCTCACTTTATTCCTTTATATTCACTGTTTTCCTGACTACACACAGATACACATATACATACACATACATAAAAATTCTCAAGGCCCCTCTCAGAAGATGGATTGAAAATTGGTATAAATAGTTCAAGGATACACTCATGCAAAAAGTATAATTACTAAGTAGAAAAGTGAATTATTATACCAAAATTAAGATTCTGCATTGTTTTTCTTGTATTATTCAGTTAGCTAAAAAGTTCATAGAATTCCTTATGGAGTTTACTTCTTGCTTGAGGTTAATCTAGCATTAGTTTGGGATGTATCACTAGGAGTGATTCTGGAGAAACATTTTGTGTCTGGTAACCCTCAAGAGTTTGTTTCTTCAGTCTGTCTGGATCATTACTCTGCAAATGTAAACTTGCTTCTCTGCTAAGCACTACATATGTATGCCAGAAGTTTCAAGAGAACCAGTACCCAGTTTAGAAAAGATCATGGAAACAAAGAACTTTGGAACAGTGGAGTCAGCAAAATCAAATTAATTTAAAACCAAGTTATCATAAATTTTCTCTATCATCAGTTTCTCATCTCTGGTTGACATGATTATTAGGGAGCCCCTATTTTCATCTATTCTGAAAACCACAATTCTATGATAATAGTCTAAAAAAATCAATTTTAGATATATGCAAATTATTTTTAATATAGATTGCAATAGACCCCTTCAGAAAACTAAAGTTTGCATCAATGGGACCAAGGAGAAGTTTAGCTGCTGAAAATGTCTTTGAAAAATTTTTCCTACAAATCTGTATCTGATTCTAAATCAAGGTTTGTCACAAGGAGAGCAAGAGTATAGTTAGCTTTGGTTTTCAAAGACCTCTCTAACTATAAATATATTTGTAGCACTGGAGATTACAGTAGGAAAACCTTATCTCAAATTTGAACCATTATATTTAGTTATTTGTGAATAATTCTCACATGCATTGCAGAGTAGATTCAGAGTAGTCGAGGGTTTCTATAAACTTTTTATATGAGTCTGGTAACATTAAGAGAAATCTTATATCACCAAGAAGTATAGTTATTATACTGCTGCTTAGAAATATTGTAGTGAGAGCCAGATAAGAATGACCAGTGAAGAGTGGTGCCAAGTTTCTCTGGTAACCCTGAGAACAAGCTTTTTGCTCAGGGACTGTATCAAATTTAGTCTCATCACATTGTCCTGTTCCCTTTTGTTTTTCTCTGTATGCTGAATTGAAATTGCAACTATTTTAAAGACTGGACCAAATATTGAACTTACAGCACAAAAGAGGGTTTCTTCCTCAAGGAATAGTCTTTATCTTTTCTATCCTCAGAGTCAGAGAGAGTGTCTCTCCTCATAATTCTTAAGTGCCATTAGAAAAGAAAGAAAATGTTCTCATGAAAACTCCTTGGTGATAGATGGAAGGCTTTTTGTTTTCTAAAGAGGAAAACTACTATGGGTATGTTATTGACTGCCCAAGGACAATATCAAATTAGTCAAAATCTTTTACTATCTTGAGGAGAAATAAAGGAAAATAAATCAACAAATGTTTCTAAAATACTATGCCACTAAACTTTACTAGAGGACATCACTAAAACAATAAAAAAGTCATCAGGCTCTCTGTAAATTGAGTTGGAAACAGTGTGCATTCAAATGGAGCACTACAATTTCCTTTTTTTGCAGTTTCTACATTGGGTATTCCTATCAGCAGTACAGGATGCAGGGGTGAAGTACAGGCAATGCAAGGCTGACCTCCCTCTTACTGTCCTCCCCAGCACCCAGGTTTGGAAGATAAGAAACCATGGGACGGTGGTATCGGTACTTAAGGCCTCATGAAAACATACAGGTTTGAAATGAATACAAAAGAAATCCCTACAGTTATAGAAATCTATAATCAACTAATTTTGGCATTTTGGTAGCACCCCTTCTTTTTCTTTTCAGAGTGTTTTACACTAGATATTAATATTAACCAAAGAGAAATTTAGTTACATTAATTTATTCCCAGCCTTATTCCAAAAAGAATTTGAGAAGATAATAAATGGATCTGTAGTATAAAATGCATGACCTTCATCTGGAATCATTTCTCATTCTTTGGCCCTAGACCTGTTAGTTTAGGTAAATTGGGCTTCTTCCTCAAGGAATAGTTTTTATTTTAACTGTTCTATCCTCAAAGTGCACAGTGAATTTATCTCAAAGCTCTCAAGTGTCATTAGAAAATAAAGATAAGATTTTCATGAAGCAGTCTAGATGAAAGGCCTTTGTTTGTAAGAGGAAATTACTATAGGTGGAGTTATTTGACTGCCCTTTGACAATATCAAATTAAAGAATCAAAATCTTTTACTATCTTGAGAAAAAAGAAATAAAAGAAAATAAACAAATCAACAAACAAACATTAGAATACGCATTCCTCCAGTTTAAAAGTTCTAAAGAGTTGTAGTTATGCTTAAATCAAGGTTTACAGATAGCAAACAACTGTTTTAATGTGTAAAGTATTATCCTTTTCCTGTACTATGTTTCACTTTCTTTGAAGGAATTGCATCTATGCACACTTGTCCTACAGTCCAGTGCAGAAAATAAACTTGTTTGCTACCAGCCTCAATCTCAGAACATTTCCTAAGCTATATTTGCAAATACTAAAACTACCTACCTGTAAAATGCAATGCAGACTTTCTGAAATGCACTGTGGGGTGTGTGGGGGAGAAGCAAGCTTTTTATGGGAAAAACAAGGAAAATAATCTTCCTGACTTCCCAAATATATACTATAGTGTTTCTGACCATTATTTTTGCTGCGTTAGTTACTGTTAGGGTTGTTGGTATTCCTGACAGGTGTTGGCTTAGAAAAACAGAAGGCTCATGTGCAATAAGAAATTCATACACTGGAGCTTCTAGAATATTAAACAGGATTTAGACATTAATCTGTGACTAATACAAAGATTTTGATGAGAAACTCTGGGTCTTAGGATGGAACTCTTCTTGAGGAACTAAAGGTAGCATTGTGAAGGAGGCAGCTTGGATTTACGGGGCCAAAAGGGATCTAACAGAACCAGATCCTCTCCTACTCCACATTATACTTTAAATTACAGTATTTAAGATTTAAAAGAGTCATTTATTTCTTCAGAAGCCAATGCCAGAGGGAAAGAGTATTTTAAAGAGCATTTTAAAAAAAGAGAGCAGGATTCAGAATGGATAAAGGAAGAGAAGGAGATAGGACTCATCAGGAGAAAACACCAAGTGAAGGTCATAGGCATAAGCAATTTAAATACTGGCTTTACGAAACATGGTTTCCTGTTAGATATGTCTAAGAAAGTTTTTGAACCTTCTATTTATCTCAGTGTTGTCTATTGGTGTGAGTTGATGTTACAAATTGCTCTGATTAAGACAAAACCTGGGACAAGCTCAAGTCAAATAAGAACACATTTCTGATATTAAATGTTGATTGCTTATCATTGGGTAAAGCAGAATTGAAAGAATTCCCCACTATGCACTCAAAACCAGGCAGTGGTCTAAATGTCAGAGAGTTTGTCTTTATGTGAGTATACAATGTGGTGTCACGGTATGAGCCTTGGACCAGGACTCAGAAAGACTCTGTTATGGGGTGCTTGTAAAGATGGTACTACAGACAACTTGAAAGGGATACACTAAGAATGATAATAGTCTTCTGGGAAATGTCCTGGAGACCAGACATTTCTAATTCATACAGAATGAAACCTAGCAATACAACCAAATTATATGCTTAATATTTAAGCACTGGGCAGTGTGCTGCATGATCCTTTAAATATCATTCAGCCATATAATTTTCTTTAAGCACACTTGAGGTGCATGTCTAAGCAATCTCTGGTTGCAAATAAATATTTGTGAAATTTTACATTTATTCATTCCTTAGTAAATTACTGCTCAAAGTTCCAGACCAATTGATAAATATGTATTTTTTTCAGAAAGTAATAAATGAATAAATTTTTCCTAATATGTCCTATAATGTATTTAAGCAGAAGTAGTTTTAATTAAGAAGCAGTCACTAAGGCATTAACAGTTATCAAAATTAGTTTGAAATGTTACCCTTTTCTCTAGATTCCTGTAAATCTAGTACAGTATCTGGTAAACATGTCATTTGATTAAGTATCAGCAGAGTTGAAACAGTCAACATTAGCGATTTTTTCCCTCTCAGAAATGGTCCGCTCATATCAAGAATTTTGAAACTGTGGTATTTACAAAAAGTATATACTATTTTTCTCTTATCTTTGGCCACAGGTGAAGGTGAGAGGAATTAATGATCTCAGCTAGTACAGTTGACATTTAAAACCATGACTCAGGCCCTCCTACTCCGAAAAGTATATTGACAACTTCTAAAATCTGAAGCTTAAATGAAGACATGCTTCATTTTGCCTATGAATCTCAAGTTTATGAATTCATTTCAAGAAGGACATTCAGAGTAGGTTGGGGGAAGGAAAAGAAATGAACAGTCAAGCGTATATTAGAATTTTGGGGGTGGTGATGACATGACTAGGAAATTCAAAGCAATCTTAAAAACAATAAAAGAGCTGGCTAGGAAAAAGGAAAAGGAAAATAATGATGGTGACATAATTCAGACAGTACCTGTATGTGACTACTAAATAAAGAACAGCCTCACTAATACTGAACTTGCAATCATGTCTGTTTGCTACAAGACCCAACATTACTACCTTCAACACTGATTAAGAAAGGGCAGTTCTTTAATGAGTGCCAGGCATCAGTAGAAGAGACTCAGGCAAAACTGGTGGGATGGGGACTAAGACATGCTGGACAAATACAGCAGAATGGGATGAAACTAGAAATACAGATTTATGAGGGACGCTAATAGGAAAGAATTGGAGTATTTACACTGAAAAGCCTTAATATTGGCCCAGTGTGGGAAGGTGTTTTACACCGAATTTTATAAAAAGCTTTTCTTGCTTTTTTTGAATTAAAAATAGAATAGAGTGAGACTGATTTTAGGACCTTAGGATAGATAAAGAGTTGATCCAACTCTGACATTGCCAGGCATTAGATTAGACAGCTAAGGGAAGCTGAAGAAACTCTTTGTGAAAAATACTATCTGAAAGTATTTCTTATAGGAGGAAAACAAGATGCCCTATTTTTGAGAGTTTCATGGTTGTTTGGTTAAAGAAGAAAGGCATCAAATCTCCATTCTAGCAGGCAAGTGGGTACTGAGGGCCAGATACCCAATAGCCACCATTTTAAGGATACTGAAGACTGAAAAATGTTATGTATATTTCTGAGTTTTATTTTTGTTCTTTGTCAATAAAAAGCTCCTCAAAGTCTGGTTCTAGTACAAGACAAATCTCCTGGGAAAATGAATCTTATATTGCCAAGCTGCCTCCAGGGAAATGTTGCCTAGTTAAAATAAATGTAAGCATACTGAAAACAGAAAGTAGTCAGTAAAGAACCAGTATTTAAAAATCAATGTTTGAAATACAGTTGAGACAACTAGGCATTTTACTGTTTTACGCTTCTCACAAAAACAGCCCTTTGAAATGAAGACTATGATAGTTGGTCAGATCATGTGGAAGTTAAGCAGCTCCTTGGTCATATTTTTAAAAGCAAATATAGGCAATGACAGTCCTAGAGGGGAAAATCACAGATACATTCATATGCACTTCTTTTGTTCTTCAGATATTGACAGGGTCAGCTAAACAAGATCACTTTGAGCATGAACCTTTTTGTATCAGCCACACCAAGAAAAAAAAGTTTTCACTTTCCTACATTTGCTAAGTCTGAGTTTAAAAAAAATCCTAAAATCCTGTTAAGACAATACTGAAGCTGATAATGTGAAAAAGCAAACTAGAGCAGTAATAATTATTATTAAATGCACCAGATTAACTGCAGCAGGTTGGTGATTGGTGATATATGCAAAAAAAATATTTCAATCAATTCATGATCATAGGCAGATTCAAAAGTTAAAATGAATATAATGCAATATATATTTCAGTATAGAGTTGTTATATATAATGTGTATGTTCTAGGTTTCAGAAATACTGCAATGTAGTGTACTGTACTTAAGTAAGCATACCTAAATAGTAACTCATATTTTTCTACAAAGTTACTAGCACTTTTAATTATAAAAAAAAAAAGTTCTTTTTTTCCAGTAAAAAGAAATACCTATGTTTACAGTCACAGACTTTTTTTGGATACAGAAAGACAATATACATTTTTAAAAATAGTAACAAAGAAGTTGCAACTATAAGTAGCCTTACTTAACAAAGGGATGGGGAATCACCAAAATAGACAAGGAAAGAAAATGTTCTCTGAATTTTGTAAAGCAGAAATGATTTGATTTACATGTCATAAAAATACTAAACCATCTAGTAAGTCATGGAAGTGAGAAAACCGAGTCTATTTCCAGGCCACCAAGCCATCAAGAGTCAGCTACAAGAGCCATGTCAATTCACCCAGTATCTTACACTAGAGTGAAACTGTGCTGAAAGATGGGCAAGAGACATCAATTGTCAGACAGTCCCCCAAATATTCCCACACCGGTCTGTTGGTTTGCTAGACATAGTAAACGACCCACTCCTGGAAAGACTTCGGCAAAGGCCACATTGGTTTTAGGAGACACAGTTTGAGAATGACAATGTACTGCAGGTGTATAGAACATCAGAAAGCTTTTGTTTGGGACTAAAACGCACATGTGGGTTCCTGTGTTTGAGTGTGTATATACACAGTGTTTCAGAGAGAAAAGGAATAGAAGCATTTGAGCCACGGGATAGCTCAGGCCACAGTTTGTTTGGGCCTTGTCTGCTTGGCCTTGGTGCCCCTCCTGCTCAGGAGACTTGGTGAGGTATCCTAGACTTCTACTCCCTGAAGTCTGTTCCCAGTTGATTATTTGTATTTCATCTTTTTCTGGAGCAAAACTGCCTGTCTCTGTAGATGTACTGTGGAGCCAACAAGCTTTGTTTCTCTCAACTCTAAAATGCTACAAAAAGCAACTGAATGGGCAGATGACTTACTGGGAAGAAAGCCAGAAGTCTGAGCACAATGGTAGGACGAGGCAACTGCATCTGTGCACCAGGACCTCTGCCTGTCTGTGCTTCCTTTGCTAGGCACACACATGCCCAAATGACAAAAAGTATACACAAAAACACACATGTGCACACGTATCAGTAAGTCCAATAGAAGTATATCATTTGTTCAAGTTACTTCTTATCAAAGAGAGATAAAGGACTGAGGGTTGGGCTCCTTCAGAATGCCCTAAAGCCTTATCATAGATACTGAATGCACCACATAAGGCAGCAGAGCAGAAGCAGGTATGTGAGATATGTCAGACCTTTGACTTCCAACAAGAAGTTCTGAAAACTGTCTTGTTGTCACTAGGGAATATGAATATGGAAAATTCTTGTACTAAGAGCACCTCATACTGCGTGTACACATGCATAATGTACACTCATGTACAGAATTCTGGACAGCAGCTGTGACACACTGGTTGGGATAAGACCCTTTCATCACTAAATATCTACATATCAATCATGGTGATGTTGCTGGGCTTTAACAATGGCTGCAACAGTAGTAGAAACAGATGTCTCCTGTGGGATTGATTTTTTCACTTCTGTCTTGGGTGTGTCAGAATTTCATTAAGGCATTCTGAGCCAAGAAACTTGTGTTTGAAAGAAAATGAGTAGGGACTCTCATATCTTACTTAGGTACCCCAGAAGCTGGACTCTCGTGATTGTTGGTAGATTTTCATTATGATCTGCAGATTGTGATCCTTCATTGAAAACCTGAAAGTTCTAAGTGTGCATTTAAACAAAGAGCCACCAGATAAACCAGATGCACTCCAAAACTGAGAAAAGAGGTTTAGAGATGTGAGCTAAGAAAGCTTTTGGTTGAGATTGCTCTCTCTGCTAAGGAAAAGTTTGAAGCTGGCATGCTAGGCGGCTGTTACTGTTTTATGGGATTCACTATTTAGCAATATGGTATCTGTTTTACAGTCACATCAGACCTATCAATGAAATAGAATAGACAGGAAATAGCAGCTACTTCCTGAAGCAACCGTGCTGGACAAGTTTGATGTCTGCCCAAGAAGTCACTATTTCTATAAATACAGCTTATCTCTGTGGTAATGCAACTATTAGAAAGCCAGAAATGTCCATATCATCCCAATCTTCTAATTTCTGTATCTTCTGTCCTGGGCTTTCCAATTTAAAGCAGTAATTTTATACTGTGGTGGCTTCTTGTAAGAATACCTTAACTGAAGTCAGCTGAGAATAGATTTCACTCTAAAAGTATTTATTCTATGGAGCAACAGGCAGAGCCTGGAGAACCCACTGGCATGCACATTGTTTCAGGTAGTAGTGTGGAAAGATGATGACCGTTCTTGATTTAGCCAGGGCATTTTACCCTTCCACTCAGTGAAGAAGAAATAATTCGGAGAAAGAGCTTGTACTATTTAGCCCTTATCCTCTACCTCTTCATCTTACAAAGAACAGAAACAAACCCTACCTTTCAACAACTGCATCCTGGGACCTGCTAATGCACATTGCTGACTGCAGCAGATGCAAGGAGAAAAAAAATCTACGGAAACTTTGAAAGATCTTTGGGGTTCTTTAGTGAGGTGGATCACCTTAATATTCTGTGATAGAAATGATGCTTTGGATTAGTAATTTCCACACCTTGTACTTATTGGAACTTGGAGCCGCCACAGCCTTTCCTCTTTTGGAGGTTTAAGTGGTATCAGCAATCACTCTACACAGAAAGCCCTTAGGGATATGAGAATGTTGTCTCTCAAGTGCAAGAGCTCTTTTCTGTCCCATTTCTGCCTTCTTAGGCAGCCTGAGCGCCAGGGCAGAGATTGCTTTTGAAATTTTGCCCCACATAATCTATTTTCTGGGTATCTAAGAGAACAGCCCTTTTTTTTCATGAAAACAGAGAGGAGAAAGAGGTTGTCGTGGTCCCAGTGGGGAAATTATGTCTAGCTTTGAAAACTCTGGGGGTTGGGCCAGCTCAAGCACTCTTTCCACTCACTGCAGACTGAGAGTCTGGAGCTCAGAGGCATTGGATTGCTTTGCTTTTCTGTGGAATTAGGGAGTCTATTGAAATTCTAGTGCACCCTTCCTTTTGTTTGTCACCAAGTCACATGGTTCTGTCTTTAATGTCCTATTTCTCCCCCTTCCTTTTTTTTTTAAATGTCTTTTTCTGGGGGACAAAATTGGCCATTTAAATAAAGTTCTTTTCCAGCAAGTAAAGAGGTTTCTCAGAGCCAGAAATCATTCAAAAGAAAGTTTGTCCATGCTGTCCATGGAAAAGCCTAGAGATTTTTCTAAATACCTCTTGAAAAACTTCCTAGTTTTGCTATTGGATGTTTTCTGGTGTGGCGTTGTTAGGTGATGAATACATTTTGTGATTCTTTTATCATCTTCACCATAGCTTCCATTACCCAGGACTTCAACTCATTACTAAATTAAAGAATTCTTTTAGAAGATTTTTTAAAGAGTAAAGGGCACTCTCCTGTTCTCAATCCCCAGGCTATCTCAGGTTGTGTTTGCTGTTACCCTGCAAAGTCCTTTTGTTCCCTTGGCTGCAGCATTACACTGGTGACAGCAGAGCCAGTTCTGATAGGATCATCTGATACCTTTTCTGCAGTCATATATCCCCCTGCATCAAGCTTCATCTAATTAAATAATGTCTTTAATAACAACAGAAGAAAGCTCCAAGATGAACATATCTAGTGTGAACTCTGGCCAGTTGACTTCACTTCCTCCTTTCCTAAAGGCTCCAACCAGGAAGCAACCGGAGTTTTTAATTATGTTTTCTTGCAGATCTGAGGTACTTTATACAGGACACATTTCATTCTTAACTCTGTGCTTAGGAAAAAACACTGATTTTGAGGCATAAGCAGGGCATATACTGCTGGTGGTTTTGGATAAAGGGAGTAGGAGTAGATTAAAATGTTAGGACTAAAAGAGAAACAACCATCTCCAGAGGAAACCTTTTCATTTTTCATTATCAAAATGCAGAAATTCTCCCTGCATTGGAGAATATCATGAATTGGAATAGGATTTTTTTTTTTGGTCCTTATAGAATATTTTGATACAAAACAAAACCTCTGTGAGTCTTAGAGCAAACTCAAGTCTTTCTAAGGCCAACATTTACAGTGACCTCTTTCATGACTAGCAGAGAGGAATGGGTAGATATGGACCATAAGCTGGGAATTACCCACAACAATTGCTCATACACAAAAAGACTCAAGGCATTAGGAGTCTGGGGAAGAAAAAGTCTCTAAAACTTTTTAAGGGGAAAAATTTACAACTCAAAATAGGTAGTAAAAATTATTTTGATATAAAGGATTTCATTTCAATTTTTTTGAGAAGGGTTGGCTGATTTCTTAATCTTTCCCCATTACACTTCTGTATCAGATCTATGTGTTCCAATTTGTTTTTTTTCTAGACTTATACTTTACACAAACATTGGCATTTAATATCGAAAAATGCCCAGTGTGATGAGACATTATCAATGTTTAATATTGGGAAATTTTCTTTATCATAAATGGTATCTAAATGTGTTCAGATAAACACTCCTCTTTGACTGTTTTCCCTTTTCTGCTTAGTAAATTCCTTTTTAAATCATAAACTGCTTTAAAAATGCTCTTTCTCACACCAGTTCTTGTTCCCTAAGAGGTCTTAAATCCGGAACATCTGCTTTCATCTTATCTTTTTCCTAGCTAGTAAAAAAGAATTTTTAAAAAGCACCAGTAACATATTAGCATGAAAGTCTAAATGTAACAACTGTAGGATTTGAAGCTAAAAAACACTCTATACTCATTCTCTGATCTTGAGGCAAAAAGTTTTGCTATTTCTTAAGATATTTATGGTTGTTTAGGTATAACACAAGATTGGCAGTCTGGAAGCATCTCTAGCCTTTTGAAACAGGTAAGGATGAGTTCATTTCCTAAAGTGAGTTGTTACATAAAGTAGCCTGTCAGAGCCAGTTCTATAGTAGACCCCACCACCTTCTCTGCTCCCCTAGATGAACTCCAACTCTAATTTAGCTTCTTCCTGTTTCCAAAAAACAACCTTTCAACTTGTTTACACTGAGAGATATTTGGAAGGAATAAAACTTATACTAGGATAAGTCCACTGCCAGGCAAACCAGATAATGTATTTGATAACTGGCTAGTGATTATATCACCTCATCAAAAATTCTTTAGGAACCCCCATCGTATTAAAAAAAGAGATACTGCTTTATAGGAAAAGAATGAACATCAGAGTTACTAGTCATCTGGAAGTTTTCTTTTTTCCTGTATATATTCCATGACAAAAATGGATTTCAACCCAGTTGCTTAGTTTTTGATAATGGCAAATCATTAAGACAAAACAGGTCTCCTTCAGCTTTCAGAAGCAGACAGTTGCCCAAATGACCCTCAAGATAAACTGTTCTTGGAAGTATTATGAATTCTGTCTATGTTGGTAAGGTCTGAATAAAGAACTATTTTAAATGCACTATTGTCACACAGTTGAAAATATTTCAAAGTGGCACTGGGCCTTTTTAATTGATAATATATACTGAGTTATTTCATATCATTTTCTTCTGTCTTTTTCTAAGTGTCAATTTTTTTAATTTAAAGGCTGAATAGGTTGTTTTTCAAGGTATCAAAATAGTCCATTACAAAGTTACTTAATGCTCCCTCTATTGGTGGTAAGTGGAAATATTAGTCAACACATACTGTAAAAAGCAAAATTGGCAACAGAAAATTGGAGATTTTGTATTTCTGAAGTGATTTCTCAATGGCTGTTAGAACAGGTGAATTTTGGACATTCAGTTCTTGATGGGACTCTTAGAAGTCACAATGGGTGATACTTAGTAGTTTACCATCCAAGTGTACATTAAAACTTGTAGCAAAATATTCACTGAATTAAGTACTGCATGACAGATAAAGTCACAAATACTCCAGTTGCACAAACTACTAAATATCACAAAGAACTTATGGAAAAGATCCAAGTTAACCAATGTCTGAAACAAGCATAAAATCAATTTAGTCATCATAGAGTTGCTTGCTTTGGAAGATTTCCCCTCATTTGCCACATGCTTTTGGTAAATAAAATGTTAACATGAAAATTAGAAGGAAAATTAAATTAAAATGTAGAGTAATTTTTGAAAGTAAAATCTTCTCTTTTCTCTGTTTTTAAAACTACAGTTTGGTGTTTCTGCCTTGTTTAAAGATTTACTTTTCCCTTAAGTATATTAAAATATACCCCATAGTGAAGTCACTTCAGGATTATTACATGTAAGAAGTTCTAGTTTTGAGTTAGAATCCTTTTAGGACACTGTCTATAATGGAAAAGTCTCTATTACAATTTCTTGATCAGGACCGAGGAGAGAAATCCCAACTAGGAAGAGAGAGTGACATCTGGCACGATGCAACAGATTGGTGGCCTTTGGAATGGTAGATGTTGGCATCAAGGAAATTGTTAATTTCAAAGACCTTTCCAAAAAGCAAGGATTAATAAATCATCTACAGAATGAACATCTTACTTAGCCATGGTGGAAAGAGTCAGAAGATGATATTTGAGAGAAAAAGTAATTTTGGCATCAGCGCATTATGGTTTGTAACAGGCTTCTCACAACGATGCCCATAGGCTTGTGAAGGGTGAGGAGGTGTGGCAGAGTTCTGTGGAGCCCTCCTCCTGGCTGATCAGTAAAGAAACAAACCCATTTGTCAAGACCTGTAGATGACTAGTGTTTCATCAAAGACAAAAAACAAAGTCAACAGAAATTCTAGAATCATAAGAGTGCAATGAAATTTTGAAGAAGCAGTCTGCTTCTGAAAGATAAAGTCCCTTCCATGTAAAAGAAAAGAATCCTAGATGGATTGGTGAAAAAAATATTCAGTGGAGCAACTTAAGCTTGCTAAAAGTCAAGGAACTACATATCAAAATACAAAGCAGCAGTTCAAATTACAGCAGGGGTGGGTGGGCCACAGAGGCCCTCATCAACCCAGGCAATACTTAAAATAATAAAAATTAAGAAAAATAAAAAAATGAAGAAAATAACCTTCCTCTCTTTCAAATATAACTTTAGTTGCTTTTTATTCTTTCTGTCTGGAAGCAGTATTGCTAACCTTAACAGTCCTGACTTACCAAAAAATATATATATATATGTGCGAAACAAAATAAAAGAGAAGGGATTGGTGGCAGTGTATGCAAAACCAAAATGAAAAAAATTACTTTTAACAATCTCATTTTTTTGTTTTTTTTTACACAAATACTGTTGTAAATATATTAAAAAAATCAGCGTTCTATGTCACTTTTGCCCCCTATAAAATTTTGAATTAAAAAAGCCTCAAGAATTTATTGTTCCCCCCACCCTCCATTTCTTTCTTTTTCTCTTCCACAAGAATATATCCTGACACTTTTTTTTGCAAAGATTGTTGGAAATAATCCTCTTGTACCTAGAAACATAGGTGCAAATCTGATATCTTTGTTTTATCTGCATTCCTGCCTTTCATGAAAGTCCCTCTTGATTGTGCCGAGGCTGTGGCCCAGCGAAGACACTGAATAAATACGTTTAGCCACTGTTGCTTGTTGCTTTTCCAAGTCTTCCTGGTTTCTGCTGAAAGGGGGGACATGGAGGAGGTGAGCCAGGGTGTGTGGAGTCAGGCAGAATCTAGGGGTGAAGGCTGCCATTCCTCTCTTTCCCACACCACTGACCCCACTGCCCCCTCCCACCCTCACAGCCCTTTTATGAAATCAGACAACGTGGTAGGTGGAAAACAGCAGGGCCTTTCCTCTGGGTTTTCACCAGAAGTGATATTCCACAGTTTTAACTGGTTACTGTGAAGTCCAAGCGGCCAGAATCGTGAAAATGTCCATGGAAACACTGCAAGCGGTGTACTTAAAGACAGTAGGCCTTTTAGATTTTGTTATATATTTTGTAGTGCTCTTCACAAGTGGAAAATTTTTTTCTATTTTTTTTCTTTTTTTCTTTTTTTTTTCTTTTTTACTTTTTAAAAAGATTTTTTTTTTTTTTGTAAAGAAGGGTTGTATTTAGAGGCCAGTAGCCAGAGATCCAACCAGTGGATCTCCTGAAGCACTACCAGGCCTTAAGGCCACCATCCGAGGGAGACTGGGAAAACTATTATTTACCCAAGCCTCCAGAAATGTAATGTACCAGCAGGCAAAAAACAGTTCTTCATGTAGTACAAAATGAAACGAAACAAAAACAAAACAGAAAGTAAAAATGAAATCAAAACATTTCTTAAATTCTAGTGCCATAGCTTTGTTTGTTTGTTTATTTCTTTTTCTGTTGTTTTGTTCATAAGAAAGAAAGATACTACTTATCCGTCAGACACATGCATCCTCATGTGGTCGTTGAACTGCTCAATTTGGTCAAACTTTGCTGGGCAGACGGAGCAGACGTAAGTGGTCCCCTCCGTGCAGGCCACCACACCTGGGGGGCCAGCACGGGCACCCGGGGGTGTGCCTGCGGGAGGGGTCCCGTTGCTGGCACTGTGCAGGGCCACATGTCGTTCCAGGAGGGTCTTGTGGGAGAACTTCTTTTTGCAGATGTAACACTCGTAGGACTTCTCCCCGCGATGGAGGCGCATGTGCACATTGAGGGAGCTCTTCTGGGTGAAGCGCTTGTTGCAGATACTGCACTGGTACGCCCTCACGCCTGTGTGCGTCACCATGTGCTTGATAAGGTAATCCTTTAAGGAGAAGGATCGCCAGCAGATGCTGCATTGGTGGGGCTTCTCACCTGTTGATGTGGAAAGAGACAGCAAGCAGGACAGGGGAGACATAGCCAAGGTGGGAAAATGAAAGACAGAAAAACGAGACAACAAAAAAGAAAAACAAAAGAATTTAAAAAATTAAATCTGATTGTTGAATGGATCATATTTGATTGGAAAATTCCAGGGCTTCCTGGCCTGGCATGCTCAGAGAAATCTTGCTTTAAGGGATTCCAGGATAGTTTAGAGTTTTCCACAGGCTAAAAAATGGCTATCTTGGAAAACTACAAGGTCTCCCCCACCTAAAGTCTTTAAAGATCATGGTGTGGAGAAAAGGGAGGGCTACTCTTTCAGGGAGTCATTTTCAATATCTTAATTAGAGATTTAATTGCTTCCCATTAACAGTGTCAAACAAATATAAGGTACAATAGTTCTTTAGAGAAAATAGCTTCTTTTGAATCTGTGGGGTTTAGGAATATTGGTCATATAGCTTGGTTCTTTTGGGAAAGTCCTACTTTCCACTTACTATTTTGCTTAGTAAATGTATTCATTATAATTCTGAGTCTAGAAGATATTTGCTAACATAGAAATCATTCTAAAGAGCTATGCTTTTTCAATTTTATAGATTTTTAGGGAGAAATCTTCCTTAAATGTAGTACGAGTTAATCATTTTGTATTGAGTGCAGTGAGCTGTGGATTGGCCTTTCTTGGTGTGAAAGTTGAGAAGGTGGTGGATAACATCCTGGTCTCCAAATCAAATGACGCTGTTCAAATTTAGGCAGCAACACACTATATCACTAACACAGATCACCAAATGGCTCTGAGGTATAGAGTCCGACTTACTTCATTGTGCTGATGTTGACAGAAAATACATATGAAATCACTTTGCAGACCACCAAGGGTGATGTGGGAATACTTGCATGTTATTATTACAAGGCCACCCCCCCATTAAATGGTACCATATGCTTTTTAAACTTAGGTCAGTTTCTAAAATAGTTATTTTCTCTTTTTTCTTATCCTGTTGGCAGAAGCCCTTTTTTTTCTCTCTTCATTTACTGCTGTGATTTGCCATTGGCTTAGGAACCAAATGATCAAGCTAGTTAAAAATAGGAAGGTAATATTTCTCAGTTACTGAATTATAGCATGAAGATTCTTCTATAAGACAAATTCATGGATCAATGACATCTCTGTGGATAATTAAACACTTGTTTGTGTTTGTATCGTTTGTTCTCAGTTTCTGTTGTTCTGTGCTTGGTAGGTGAGATGAACTACATTAAGGTATTGATACATCTTTCCCATTTCATTACTGATTGCCCAACATAGGCACCTACCTCAGAGCACAAAGTTTTTAAATGTATTTTTCTCTAGTGTGGTTGGCCTAAAAACCCAAAGCTGGAACCTCTCTAAGGTAATATCTCAACATTTGTACTATATTTTCAGCAGGGCAAGAAATCTACTTCTTGATTTTGAGATAACTTCCATGTAAAATATGTGTCTTGAATGTGTTTCTATTTTTCTGTTATGAAACAGAGGAGGTTTGGTATATCACAGTATTAACAGCAATAAAAACAGTCACCAGGTATTGCATGCTTATTTTGTTAAATGTTTTTAGGTTCATGATCTATTTTGTGAAATTTTCTCCATCAGTTTCTTTTGTTGTTGTTGCTGTTGTTGTGTTTTCAAATATAAAAGGATTTGTTTTGAGACTTACTGATGGAACGATATGATGCATAGGATCGCAGGGGTTAGATGAGAATAACACGTCTTATTTTAGCTCAGTGTTAGACTAAAATAGAAGTTAGGAAAGGAGCATTGCTAATAATCTCAGTTTGTTGAAGAGCTCAGTCTATGCATAATGTTTACATTGGTAATTTTTTTTGAAATGAGAGATTCCCTAAGAGAGACAGTCATGTGTGTTATTTTTAGTTAAAACATTTCTGTCAGCTGTAAACATGCTTGGAACTCAGCTGGTCTTTGCTATCCTTGTGCTTTCAGTACAATTTATAGTGGCTATGATAGGCGGCCAAATATCTTTTAAAACATGTCCACCTGTCACCTTTAATGGGAAGCATGCCTTAAATTCCAGATGGTATTTTGGCTGCTAGGAAGTTGAAACTTTGTCTGTGCTAAATGTTCTTGCTATTTGAAACTTTCACCTTCTAACTGTGCTTTTCCTCAGGCAAGGTCACTGACAAAGGCCGTTTACTTTCACACCCTTCTCATCTGACTATAAATTAATTTTTCACAGTTTTCATCTTTCTCTTAATAGCATATATATGTATGTTGTTTGTATGCATGTAGTATCAGTTCTGCCATTAATTATTTGTGTGACCCTGGGCTTTTTAAATGCTTTTAGCTCTCTAGCTGTTTTGCTTTCTGTAAGGGAGAAGCCGTACCAAGCACTTGCCATGGCCCTTTGTAAATTTGCTGGTCTTCTGCTCCAAGTGGCCCACAAGCCCAGAGGACTCTACTTCTGGCCTTGCCAGCAAATGACCTGAGGGCAACCTGCTCAATTACTCAATGCATTAGCAGTTTCACATTTTAAATAGGACAACATATCCTGTTCCCTTCCATGCCACAGAAAAGTGGTATGCTACCTAATGAGGAAAAATGTTTGCAAAGCACCGGGGAACTCCTTGAAGGAAGGTGTTCCCTATAATTATTAAAACACTGTGATGGAGTGTGGGCAATTCAGGAACTGTCTGGTTAAATAGGGTATTATTTTCAGATTACTCAAGTGTCTACAATTTTCCTTTCTAAATGTATGGATTTGGAGCAATATCACTCATATGGAATGTTACTCTTTTTCTAACAGATTTTCCTGCATATTTCTTATAAGGGATACAGAAACTATAAATGAAATGGATGCAGTCTATTGATTGTTGCCATCCAAGTGAAGAAAGGAAAAGTGAAGATAAATACCATCAGACAGCTTTCTAGGTTTGAGCCTAGGGTCAGAAATAAGAAGACTCATTTGTCACAAAGGGATACCAGAAGCAAATAGATACTTAAATTATAGCATTAAGGGCAAATTCATGTGAATCCCTTCACTTTAAAGTGATCCATTTTGGGGCTATACAGATGTAGAAGTCAGATATGAATTCTATTTCCTTGGCTGAGTGACTTAGGCATGTTATTTAACCTCTTATCCTCAGTTTCCCTATCTATAGGAAATAATACATAAGTACTTGTCTTGTGATGTTGCTTTGAAAAATAAAGAGAAAAAGCACTTAGTATAAAACATGTGATCTTTTAAAGGAAAACTAAACTATTTAACTTAACATAAAGGAATTAAAGATATATGAAATCCACTGAGAAATGACTTGCCTGGCATAAGGGATCCAATCCAGAATTTTAAAAAGTTGTTTCAGGTAATCAATAAAGCAAACAAGTATATAGCAGCCGTGTAACTCAGAGTTAAGAGTATAGTCTGTAGAGTCTACTCAGTAGTCTGCTAATTATCTATTCTAATGAAAGAAGTGGTATCATGAATAAAATGTTAACAGACAGAATAGACATAGGATTTCTTATCAAGCAGTAACTGGAATATTGGAGGCAGAGAAACTAAACAGCAAGTGAAGAACTGAGGGGAAAGGTAATGCCCTTTACTGCCCCTTCAAGGGTAGGGAAGAGGTGAAAGTCTATATTTTTCTCCATTTTTCAATGCTTTCCTTCCAACTTCTTCATTAACCAGCTCTGATATTTCCTCTACTGTGACTGAGAAGTGAAAAAACAAACAAACAAACAGCAACAATGGAGAAAGATGCTGCTTAAGTTAGAGGATGCAGAGGCTTCTGCTCAAATCAAACCATTCCAGCAAAAGCCACTGTAATGGGTTAACAAATCCTGATTTTGAAGTGTGACCTTTGTATTTCAGGCTCAGCAAGAATTCACTTAGTCTACTGATTCTTTCTCATTCTAGCTAGGCTCTCTCTGGGCTGCAGGAAGGGCAGTGAATGTTACTATCTGGCTGTTTGCTGTTTTCAGAAGCACTGTTCCTACCTGCCTGTCCTGCTCCCCCTCCCTCTCTATCCTCTGTTGTAGCACAATACTGTTCTCTTTGGGCAAATACAGTGAGAGGTCGAAAAGCCGAGACAGGGTGCTTGGTGATGCAGTAAGCAGCAATACGAAAAAGAAAGAGGAGAGCTGGAGTGTCCTGGAATGTGCAGAACCTCTGAATGAGGAAAATCAAGATCAGACCAGAAAGTGAGAAAGGTACAATATCATCAGTGGAAGCATGCTCACATGAAATTATATGGAGCTTCCACTGGCTGTAGAGTTTCATCTCCAGAGAGCTGAGCTTTGAGGAGGACCCACACCCCTAAGATACAGTTGGCATGATAGCCTGCCAATGTTTCTGGCCCATTCCTGGTGACTGGCTAGGGGAGACTGCCTACTAGGGACACACTGCAATGACAAAACATCTGTGGCTTCAGTGAAACTAAAATGTTTTGGTGGTAAGGAGAAATCCGGGGCTGGAGATATAACTCAGCAGCACAGTGCCTGCCTAGCAAGAGCGTGAGTCCAACCCCCAGTATTAAAAAAAAAAAAAAAAAAGAATTCTGAAGATCTCAAGGAACTTCATCCATATTCCTCTCTTTTTGGGGGGAGGGTGTTACCAGGAATTGAACTCAGGACCTTGTGCTGCCCAGGCAGGCTCTGTGCCACTGAGTTATACTCCTGGCCCTACCCTCTCTTATAACTTTATGCTTGGGTTAGATATTAATATCTGCAGAAAATAATCAATAATAGGTAAGATACTAGTCAAGATGGGTATGATGGTACATGCCTATAATCCCAGCATCGTAAGAGGCAGAAGTAGACAGACTGCAAATTTGAGCCCCATCTATGCAATTTAGCAATTTATGGAGACCGTGGCTCAATCAATAAAAAATACAAAAAAAAAGGGTGGGGGGATGTAGTTCATTGTGAACTCTGGGCTCAATTCCTGGTACAGGGGAAAAAAGAAGATACTAACCCAAACAGATGACTTCCCCTTCCCCTGTCAACAAACACATTCTTGCTCTTTATGCTACACAATGTACGATGCCACTATAACATCTGTAATACATATATTCCTAAAGGCTTTAATAGTTTTATAGCATTTATACTTAAGTGCTTTCACATAAATTACTTAATTCTCAGAGCAACCATATAAAATAAATACTATTAAGATCTTAGAAACTGAGGCTCAGGTTGAATTTAGAAAGAATTTCCTATAATCACTACTTAGTCACAAAGTGGTAAAACAGAGGCTTTTACTCCTAGCTTTATACTCATTCCCTTATCCTCATTGTCTTAATAGTACTAATAGTCCAAGCTCTGTATGTTGATTATCACACTGTCTTGTTGTCACCTTTATTATCCCATTGCTATGTTACTATTATATCTATTTATACTGAATTCATGGCTGAAATACCTGAGCTTCTCCAAGTAATCAATGGTCTAAAAGCAGTGACCAACGGTTGGGTTGATAGCATGATTTAGAAAAAGCCAAAGTGTTTACCTTTTGTTGGTAACAAAAAAAATATAAGTGGAAAAATAAATATCTGTATAATATATTCTCTAGCTAGTTAAAAAAAGAGAGACAGAAAGAAATCTAAAAGTCTTGCTGAGAAAAGAATGCATTTATGTATAAATTCCTTGAATTAAGTTCTCCTGGAAAGCTTGCCTACATTTTTAAACATTCATTTACATACTCACTCAACAAACATTTGCTAAGCAAGTACATATGTTATCCCATGTTCATTTATAGAGTTTTAAGGCAAAAATCCTAAGCTTGGATCTTAAAGATATTTCCACCTGGAAAGAGTTGCCAGATAAAATATATGACACTTTCTTAAATTTGAATTTTAGATAAATAATAAATAAATTTTTAGGATAGGCATGTCATACATTTTTCATACAATGTATTCTAAAAATATGCTTCTTGTTTATCTGAAAAATTGAATTTAATATTTAAATGGTTGCTTTATCTTTGTTTGCTAAATCTAGTAGCCCTCCATTTGGAGGTTAATAAATAGCCCAGAGCCATCCTGGTCATTCCAATTATTATGTGTGGTATTACATAGAACAAAGTAACATATCCATGGTATTTGTAACATGTTCAGATCTTTGGAGAAAATAATTAATATATCGATGGCACTATATCAAAAAATAAACAAGTCATCCTTTGAAAGTGGTTAGACACCATAGTGGAAGGATTTAGTTCAGTTATTGATTAAATATGATTGGATGTTTACCATTTGTAAAGTATTGTATGTTGCTTATATTGATGTATATGATACACATTTATATGTGTGTTTCTGCCTTTTCAGACTTTACATTCTAATGGAAAAGTATGGAGATGACTGCGTGTGGTAACACAAGTCAGTACTGTACTGGTCAGTATCAGTAGGGGTGCATTTGTCATGGTACCTATGTAGTTTGGAAGACTCAGCTCACTGCTCATAGTTGAGAGATAGCTTCTGTAATATAATTTAAACACTACAAAATCAACTTTTGTCCGTAACTCTGGTTTACTTTTTTCAAACACACAGATTCTTGTTAGTGGAGTTTTAGGAGACAATGTTGTACAGAAACAGCAACCTGATGCCATTCTCCTCCTAATTACCCGGGCTCAGCTCTCTAAGCAGCAATTCTCAACTTCTGAGTGAACCTGGGCCTGTGAGAGCACACGTTGATGAGCTTCATGCAAAGCTCAGGCAGAAGATGTGTGGCAGGGTGAGAGAGAGAGTCTGCATGTTCCTTGTATGGAGATGACAGTGCTCTATGGTTATCTGAATTCTTCCCATTGCTTCGCTTCCGTATCTATGTGAGTCATCCAGTGCTTACCCTTCTAATATCCCTTCTTTTTCACACTTGTCTACTCTGACCTCTGCTTTTTTTTTTTTTCCCTCCCTTGACTGGAGAGGAATGGAAGGGCCTTGCTTTGTTTTATGCCTTCCATACCAGGACTGTTGTGTGCTATCTTTGTTTTTCTCTAACTCCTTTGCTTTCAAACATGTCCTAACCTCATGGTTTCTTTTCACAACTTTTAGTAAGCTATGGTAAATGATATGAAAAATTCTGAGAAGTAAAGAAGTCCTACTGTGGTTTGTTTGGCAGTAAATAAAGGAGGAAAGTAAGGAAATTTCTTTCACTCTTATAAAAATTGTGAAGGAATAAAAAATAATCATTGTGAAGGAAGTCTAAGCAGCTCTAGGGGTATCAAACTGAATCTGCATAAATCCCATACAGGAAGGAAACATGTTCAAAGTGCATATTCAGAGATAAGACACAGAGCAAAAGAAACGCAAACATTTCCCAAGAGGAGGGTGTGAAGGTAACAATGATGATAAATTTTTTGATAGGATTCTTTTCAGGTAGACCATGGTTAAGAATATCAAGTCTACCTCTGCTCTTCCAAGTATCCCCAGTACTTTCCAGATCTTTTTCATACTAACATTTGAACCTTGCCTCTGGATTTTTGCCATTGAAAATGACACTGTGAAGTTGGGAAGTCCTGCTTTTTTTTTTTTTTTTTTTTTGATGTCTTACTAAGAAAGTAGAGAGAACTTCAAAAATGTGGACCACTTTGAATTGAGGTCTTTAATTATCTCCACGTGTTCAAGCTACCTCGGTTTTTGAAAGCCTGATGAATTTTTCTTAAACTTTGCTGTGTTAGAGATTCTTCTAGTTATACAAAAGCCTTAAAAGACAGATGGCCTTCCCAAACTACCACAGCAAAATAATTCTAGAATGAAAGGGGAGAGAGTGCTGCATTTTAAAAATGTTGCCCAGCTGATATATGTACATGATTAATCATTTCTAGATGTGGGCCACATTATATGCACTAATAAAAACATTTTCATAGTTTGCTAGCATTCTGAAGACCATACTTTCTGCATCACTTATGTGTGAATTTTATATCCGATAGTTCTCCTGGATGAGATGAACTGAAGAAGACAACAGATGTTTACAGATCCAAGATCAATGAAGTCAATTTTGGCTAAAGAGATACTTCCACAAATAGTTTCTTGTTTGCACTAACCCTTAATTTGATGTATTATAATGCTACTATTCAGAGGAAGAAATGACATAAACTATTTGAAAGCATTCTGCCCTATGTTGCTACATAAATAAAGTGTTGTTAGTTGATTAACTTCTTTTGATTGATTTCAGGTTATTACTGCATTCACATGTACCCCAAGTAGACACAGTGACTTGCATCTACTTCTTCCTAAATTCTGTAGTGAGCCACTGTATTTATTTGGAGGCATGAAAATTATAATCTTTAAATGCATTTGATCTGCATAAAGACACATACATTGATTTACATAATGTCTTGACTGGAGCTAGACTGAAAAGAATGCAAAGTTCATTTTAATAATGTACTAATAATGTGCTATCTCAGTTGTTCACTTCATTGTTGGATATCTTATCTCCATATCTATTGGTTGTCTTCTCTTCCTCAATTTAAACATACATGTTTTATGTCCCATCTCAGATCACAACAGTTTCAGCTAAGAAAGAGTCTACTTTAAGGAACTAACCTATTTTCATTTATTGGAATTCAACTTTTCTGTGACAAATTATTTGTCATTTAATAGGGTTATCTGGAACCACAGGTTTACCAGAAGAGTGAACTCTCATAAGAATTTCAAATATGATGGTCATCACTGTGGTAAGCATTCTGGGTACAAAGAGTCTATGGGACATTTTAATCATATGTGTATAGATGGTCATTCATAGAGAGGCACATCTATAGTGTTTCCACTTCTATGTCTATCCCATTATGGAACTAGGAAAAAGTACTGACTGAGAGGCAGGAGATCTTAGCTCTGGAATTATATAATCCACGGAAACACTCATCTTGATGATTGAATCCCCTCTACATCATCCCTATGAAATGATCAACCATTCTGTCCTTAAGTACCTCTAGCTAGAGGAACTCAGTTTGGAAGCAATCTATGCAGCGCAGCTTCAGTTGTTAACAAAATTTTCTTCTATTTAGTTGAAAGAATCTCCATACAACTTTCAACACTGCTCCAATTCTATAACCTTCCTCCTAGACATCTTCATAATGTCATGTTTATTACGTACTAGAAACTCTTAAAAAAACTTTATGTATGCTAATTAATATAATCTTCAAAAGCAGCACTATAAGGAATGTATACCACTGTTATTATCTGGACAAGGAAACCAAAGTATAGAAAAATCGATTTTTTTCAAGGGAAAAACTGCAGCTAAGCCTAAATTCAAATCCAAGTGATTATTTGGCTCCAGAGTCGAGCTCTGAACCACTGTATCATACTATCTCTGAAAGTCAAGTATTTAGATATGGCCTACATGAGGTCCTGATTCTTTTCTTCTGTAGGCTGCATATCCCTAGGAAATCTGTTTTCCATAAAAAATTCCTGCTTTCAGTGGCAGGGTACTTCATTCCTATGACTTAGGCACAGCTGGGATTTCTAGAAGAGCAGTGGGGTTTCTTCAAAATCTGAAAGATGACTTCAACCCTTCCCTTCTACCTGCAGTCCTGCCTTTTCTTCCTCCCAACCCCTTTCAGCCCACGCTGCCAGGCCTCTGGGAGCCTCCACTCACCTGTGTGTACGAACATGTGCTTGACGTAGTTCTGTTTGGCGGTGAAAGTCTTGTTGCAGAGAGTGCATTCATAAGGCTTTTTTTCACCTTGCCCACTGGCTGTGCTGTGGCCTGCAGATGAGGCCAGGGGCTGTGGCGCTGGCAGCTGTGCAGTAAAAGTTGACAGGCCGGGCTGGGATACTGTCACAAACTGGGTTTGCTGGCCTGCCAGGGGCTGTGGCAGACTGAAGAGGAAAGGCTTGGGGCCACTGCCTGCAGGCTGAGTGGTGAAGAGGGCTGGCAGGTAGGTGTTGCCAGCTGTGCCAATGACCTGTGTGTTGCTGGTCAAGGTCAGCGGCATCCTCAGGTTGCTGGTGAGGGTTTCTGTCTGGCGTAAGTAGAGCTGGGTACTTGGCAATGGCTGCCCCATACACGTGTTGACGGAAGGCTGTTGCAGGATGCTCTTGTCTGAGCTGTTGCTGACAGTGATGACTGTGCTGTCCATTTCCACCTCATTGCTTCTCTCTGGAGAGGAGGCACCTGTTTCTAGTTGGCTTGGCTGTGCACTGCCCTCAGCGGGGGCTTCTGCGGCCTGCTCTGGTTGTGTGGGCTCCGACTTGCCTTCCCTTGTTGTGCCAGGCCCGAACTGTGGTTCCACCGAGTCGGGCTCGGTGCCTATAGAAGAGCTGACACCTGAATCAAAGCTTTCGCCTTTGGGCTCGCTTTCGGTGCCTTCCGCCTGGTCAGTGTCTTCTGTGCACTCCTCAGATTCGTTGCGCTCCAGGATCTGCACCCTTTGCTGCCCGTAGTAGTCATAATCGTCCTCCATCTCCTGCTTGATGTGGATGTTGCCCATCAGGGTCTGGATGCGCACGGGTCTGGGCTGCTTGCGGCAGTGTGTGGTCTCAGGGGTGGTGGACATGTAGCGCTCCATCTGCGAGCGCTCGTGGATGCGGGTGATCCAATTGGGGTCTTCCATGTGGTGGTCGCGGGGCAGGCTGAGCGCAGTCTCATGGTGGCTGACTACCGCACCACTGTAGAAGGAGCGCTCACCGCTGCCATTCTGCATGGAGCAAGCATACAGCGCTGAGTAGATTCTGTCCACACTGTGTTGCGGGTGGCTCTGCAGGTAGCCCGATTCTGTATCACTGCTCTGGCCCGATGTGCCCGACTCCGGGGTGCCTCGCGGCGTGTCCTGGCCGGAGTCTTGGATGCCTGGGAACACATCGCCCACGTTCTGCGACACTATGCGTGTGCATTCATCTATGACGGTTTTGATCTGCAGGATGCTGGCAGCTGTGAGGATCTGCAGGGCTTCCGACTGTGATACACGCAGCACGCCGCTGTACATGAAGTCAATGAGCTTTTGTACCGACTGCACTGACACCACCGACGGGATCTCAATGTCGCTGTAGCCCAGTAGCAGCTTGTCCTGGAAGAACGGACTGCCTGCTGCCAGCACGCAGCGGTGTGCGCGCAGCATGCTCCCGTGGATGCGCACCGTCACGTCACAGAAGTGGCCACGGTTGCGTTGCTCGTTGAGGGTCTCGAGCACGGAATTGCTGAAGTTGTGAAGGTTGATGCTGTGAATGCGCTCGGTCATCCCCTTGCAACTGATGTCACCTGTGCAGCAAGGCAGACGAAAAACAGGGCATGGGTCAGATCTAGTTGACTACATTCCTAACACAGAAGTCCTAAGTTAGCAGCAATTCTAAAAGCACCCTCTTTGCCCACACAGGTGGGGAGAGGTACAAGGCTTCACATCCAGGCTTCCATTCCCACCTTAGGGTTCCAGCTCTTCTGGATATGGAATCCGTGTTAATCACCCAGTTTCAGCTGAAGTTGTCAGTCAAAAGAATAGCACATGGGTCATCTGCCTGCCATTCCTACAATTTCAGCAAAGCAGAACTGAGTGGCAATGGAAAATTTGTTCTCAGGGAACCCTACTTCCACTTTAAACAAGTCCCGACCCAAGTTCTTGGGAAAGTTTACATTTCCGCCAGTTTATCAAAGTTCCTTATTTTATTCAAAGAAGCAACAATATTGTATTAGTTTGTATAGTAAATTACAATAACTCATACTATGTATGCAGAAATTCTTGGAAAATTCAACCAGGCCAAGATATTTATCAGTTGCCACCATCCAGATGACAGACTAGTGCAGAACACAATCTGCTAGTTAAGGGGGCATTCACTGGCTGCTTTCTGCATCATCTTCGACAACCTATTTGAGCACTACTTTAGAACGGTTACGTGTGATGCAAGTGATGTTCTGAGGCTTAATGAAGCTGATCACATGTATCACTCAAACTGTGCACTTTAAGAGTGAAGAGGTGCACTGTTAATTAGCACAGGAGAGTGGGAGGAAACCATGAGTAGGACCCACACTTGCCCTAGGTAAAAGGGTGCTCTTTGGACCTGCTGTGGGTGACTGTGAAACAGCTCCCAGGAGGAAGGTAATAGTCAGCTATGTGGTACCTTTGTTGTCCTGACCCACTGCTAACTGTGGATGTTAAGCTGTGCAGCTAATGGATAATTTTAGTAACATTTGGATCTCTATTGAGAAAGAAAACAGGAGGCTACAACACTAAGTCTTAGGGCTTTTAAAATTTCTCTTCCTCATCTTTTAGATGGCTCTCAAGAAGCTCTCTTTCCAAATCATTCTTCAATCAAATTTCCACTCTTGCCTTCACAACTGAACAATCAGTCTAGGAGAAGGCAGGTATGAGGGTTTTCAAAACAAGGGTGTTCAAGCTGATGGCTGGCCTGTGACCCTGACTCCTGTCTAGCTCATGGTCTGCAGAATGGAGGGAGCCTACTTTCTCAGATTCTTTATCTTTTGCCTGGCAATACAGGACCTGCTCAGGGAAGTCTGGAATCCACTAGCTTTTCTGCTTTGCTTCATGTGGTCATCCTTATGCTGAGTGAACTTAATTTTATAAATGCCTGCAAACTCTGTATTCACATTCAGTGATACAATTTAAATTGATTTATGTGAGATAATCCTTTCTTCCCACCTCCATGGCGTCAGTTACATAGCTGAAATATTGTTCTAGGACACAGCTTTCATGGTTTTCACTGATGTAAAACAAATTTTCCTTGCCAGATCAAGAATCATAGTGATTTCCCTATAATTTTCATAATACAAGATATGGTGCCAAAGCCAGGCAGCAGTAACCCAGAAAGGGATGTTCACAAATTCAATCAACAGACAAAATTCTAAATTCTTGCTGAATTGCACATGCATGTACCATACAAACAAGAGCAAACATTTTTTAGAGCGTACCTTGTATGAAGCACTGTCATACCATTTTATGTATTTTATTTAATCTTCATAGCAATCATATTGTTATTATTATTATCCCCATTTCATAGATGGGGAAATTGAGGCCAGATAAATTAAGAACATGCTCAAGGGTACATAAATAACTGGTGGAAAAGCTGGCATTTGAACCCAGGTTTCACTATTTTACATACTTTGGCCCCGTCAGTGTCCATAGATTTGTTGTAAAGCTGCATTAAAAGTTTGCCTACTACTTTCTCCTCCGACTGTTACACCTACCGAGGACTCAGCATGGTTTTCATGTTTCTAGGACTTAAGGTTTTTTTTTTTTTTTTGGTACCAGGGATCAAACTAGTGACTGTGCAATGACAAAGCAGGTGCTTATGCCACTGAGCTAAATCCCCAGCCCCAGGACTTAAGGTTTTAACATCTAACTTTAAAAAAGTGAACAATGCAAGAAATGCAACAATATATCCAGGCATAAAAGTATAGTTTTCTAAATACACTTTTGCTGTCACTAAATATACTTTTGCTGCCATTCTTTTTCCTTTAAGTAACAATAGGTAGTAAAACTGGTTGCAAACCGATGACAGTACAATCATCATTTCTGGATAGGATTGACTTATTAATTTTAATAACTTTTTTACTCAGGTGGAACACGCATTTGACCATAACACCAAAGAGTTGAAATCTCTCTAATAATTTTAGGAAGCATCTCTATCACAGTTCTCATAATACCCATGTAGTATTTTATAGTGTGTACAAAATTCTCTCACTTGTAACATTTCATTTACTTTTTACAACAATCTAACAATCCTCTCACAATCAGGACAGATCTTATTATTCCTATTTGACATAAAAAAGCTGGACCTCTCAAAGCATTTAAAGTTAGTTGCCTGAAGTTTTACATAGCTAGCAAGTGGCAAGGCTGGGATAAGTTTACACTTCTTGATGCTTCTTTCTCTGCACACAGTGGATTCCTGAGGAATGAAATTTGGAATGCTCAAGATCTAGGGCCATCTTTATTTTCAGAAGGAAAAAAGGCACTGAAATTTATGCTAGAGATTGCTTTGGAGGTAAGAAAGGGCCAACATCAAAATGTGTCATTATATCACACACAGACACACACACACACACACACACACACACAGATACACAAACACATACACAACTGCATGAGAAAAACTCAAACTGCTTGTTGGACCAAACTGAATTTCACATTTATTCCATCTAAACAATTAGATTATTTGCTAAACAGTCTGAATTACATTATCAACTTAATTAATAGCTACAAAGAGAAACATAAACCTATACATATATACAACGTGGCCTGATAAGCCTGTTTGGGTTTTTACAGACATAATTCTTAAACATTTCCCTAGGTACACTGACCCCACACTGTGGTGAACAGCCGTGAAAAGCTGAATCGTTTTTCTGCTGATATGGGTACAGATGCAATGAGGGACTCTGCCTCTCTATTCAAGCACATCTCATTCCAGGAGCACACAATGCTGAGGCAATTCCTTTCCCAGGCTTTCTTTTATTTTTATCACTAATACAGTGGGAAAAAGTTTCTGCCACAGCAAGGCAAAGTCCAGGCTTTTGTGAACATGTCCTTTTCATCCAATGGGCATTAATGTATAGATTCCAAAGGAATAAAACTGAAATACTCTACTGTAGAAGATTTGTTCCCCATTGAAAACAAATCTTGATTAGATGGTTATTCAAGGACTGTATAGGAAGGAATGGTGTGAAAATGCTAAATCTATTGTTTCCTAGATTGGCACTGAATAGGCATTTAGGCTATTCAAAACAAAACAAAACAAAACACCCATATCACAACTAGTCTGGCTCCCCTCCAAACTGCAGTCCATACTATAGAATGACACAACTTTACACAACTTTTGTGTATTTGAGGATTGCCTCCCCATTCTAAAAAAATCACAGCTATACAAACATAGAAATGATGGTAAATTAAAACAAAAAGTGCTAAAAAGAATTCTCTATGTGGTTTAACATAATGCTCTATACCCTTCCCACCAAAGTAAAAACATAAAGTCAGCCTGTAATGGTATTCAACTTGAAACATGCAAGGAACAGTAAGTACTACTGCATGTGATTATGTAGTCTCTGTGACTATGTTCTATGGTAGGGTACAAATGGAGCTGAATCAGGGATGAGTTCTGCAGGGAAAAACTGCCTGGTAAAATAGGTGGTAGAGGACCTGACTCTGTTGTGTAGGAACTCTGCTCTGGTCTGTCCCTTAAGCTCTGAGGGTCCAGGGATAGGACTTAGCATGAGAATAAAAATCTGCCTGTGCATAAGAGAAAATGAACAAGAAAGAGGAGGCAATACAATCTCTTTTAATTAGGTGTAAAACCCAGTCCTTTCTCAGTTGGGAGAGTGAAAGGATATATAAAATGAAACCAGTGCAAGGATAAGTAAGGTGCTGGAGGTGGGCATGGGAATTTGAAGGCTCTATGACTTGGGAGGAACTATCAGCTCTCAAATTAAAACCAGTATGAATTTCGGTCAAGGCAATAGGTCCAAGTCAAATGGCAGGGCTGAAAGCCCTTGGGCTTTCAATCTGGGGCACCAGGCTCAGATGAGGTAAGTGGGTCAGAATATAAAATAGGGCTGGGGTAGCCAGGCCTCCACAGCCTAGCCTTATTTATCATATTAATTCCAATCTTGACATCCTTTGTATAGTGAGATTGATCTTTTTCTATTTCAGGAGCTTAATGATTATCTTAAATTACTACATATTGGTACTACTTGTCAAGGTGGTCATAGTAGGAAAGTGTCAACAGACTCTGGAGAAATCAAGTATCTGTTTTGGCATCTCACTCCCCTAACCCCCCAAATCTTCTGCCAAGAGTATCACCTACAGGCTAAGAGGGTTTTCTTGAGCCCCTGAAATAGAGGACAGATAGAGGTTTCTCGCTCACCATTTCTACCAACCAGAACAAATGGCCTTGCATTTCCCTCTCCTTTCTTTCTGTATTACTGGCATCTTCACATTCTTGGAGGGTAGATGCGAGCACTGAGGAAATCATCTATGCAAGTGGAGGGCAGTAGGCAGAGCAAAACTTCCTTCAGATAACCTGGCCCTGTATGCTTAGCATAGCCCAGCTGTCAAAATCACTGTGAGGGGACCACAGAAGGGTGCCCGCAGGAGAAAGAGTTGTACAGCTTTGCTTCCCGACTCTTGAATGAAAAGGAAGATGTTCTGAGCCATCTTCCAAAGGGGGCTCTCCTCTGTGTCTTGCAAGGTGCATAAACCCAGTGTGCAGGAACCAGGATTTCAGCACATTTCTTAGTCACTGATAACAAGATTCTTCTCATAGAACATAAATCCACTGTTTGACTTACAGAAATGTGGTTTTCAAACATATTTTCAGGAACATGCTACTTATATAAATTGGGGATTGCTGAATGGGCTTTTGTAGTCACTGCTTATTATTTTAGCTGCATAAATATAACTAAAATATTAGTATGTTTAGGTTGTTTGCAACATTACTAATGATAATACTGCAGACAGGTATATCTTTAGTTTAACTTGACTTTTCTATTCATTCAGGGACCATTTCTAGAGAACTCTATAAGCATTTTCTGTGGGCTTTTGGGGGGTATCTCCAGTTTTCAGAAATGAACACATTTGTACTTTCTTAGAGATAATGTCAGTGACTTTTTAATAGAAGTCTATGTTCTCCCCAAATTAAGACTCACAGATTGAGATTCAAGTATCTCTCTTTAAACTGTTAAGTATTTTCAATAATCAAGAGCTCCGAAACTGAGATACATCTGACATCAGATCTATAGAACTGACAGTTGCTATTATCCTATATGACAATGTAAACAATTCTCAATAAAGTGACAAAAGATACTTTTTAAAGGTGAATAATTAATAGCAACAAGAAGATTGAAAAGAAAGAGAAATGTAGGTAATACAGTACTAATGACAGCTGAAAATTAGAGGACTGAAAGAACCATGTAGTTTTAACTGTTGAAGATAAACACTAATTTAGTTTGAATTTAGTTTTCATCAGCATTTATTCCCTCTCACAGTTAACACAAATCTGTAGAATATTTAGGGAACACATTTCAAACTTTTTGATACTGTAGTATAATTTATTAATCCAGACAAGCTGACATCTAAAATTAACTATCCAAAGTTTACCTCTTATCAATTTGGTACTCATGTAATTTCCTTGAGCAGTACTTGATTTCTAAAAAAAGATAATAACAAAGCCAGAGTTTTGCCTAACATAACACACATGACTATCCTGTGTATAACTGAAAACACCCCAATCCCTTCTCCATAAAATGAAGTAATATCCAGGATTAATATTTCCTTATCTTCTGATAATCTATGATTCAACTACTATGAAGTGAAATTAACAATAATTAGAGATATACAATCAACATATCTTATGTAACATGATAAAAATAAGAGAGGAATGAAAAGAAAGATGTCTTCATATATATACACATATAAAGTGATATATATGTATAATGCATGTAAATATATTAAGCAACATATAAAGTACAAAATTTTTTTTGTAGTACTGAGGATTGAACCCTGGGTCTTCATATTGTGCCACATCCCTAGTCCTTTTTCTTTAGTTTTTGTTTTGAGACAGGGTCTCACTAAGTTGCTAAATACCCATGATGGACTCAAATTTGCAATTCTCCTATCTCAGCTTCCCTGATTGCTGGGATTACAAGAGTGCACCACCACGCACCAAAGAAGTAAGAAAAAACTAATTACAGTCCTTGTTTCTGTAAATGGTCATGTGGTCCTAGTTGACATTTGAAATTAGCTTCTCCTGATGCTCACTTTATACTCTGTTTGACTGCAACAATCCCCTCAGATGGTCCTAGTACTTTAACTGGTACAGAGCATTAATGGCAGCACTAATCTGCGTGATCCCTCTGGCAATGTGCTATTGTTTTTTACTTACTATTTTCCTAGACAAAAGCAGCTCTAATGGCTTCCATTTGGCCTTTCCAACCGTAATAGCCATCCTCCCATAGGTAAGGGAACCAATGTGGGCATTCTGCCAGCTGCTAAGTACACCTATTCTAACTATAAATTCTGGAACTGGGGAAATGACCACAGGATGGATTTGGGGACCCACTGGAGCCACTCTGGGCTAAGACTTACTTAATCACCTGATTTCCATTAGCTTGTACTCTACCTGGAGGTCTAAAGAGATGTTTCAAGTCTCCTGGAATCAATATTAGTTCAGAATCAGTGTTCAGCAGTCTTTGAAAGAACCGATTATTTACTTTTCCACAATAAGCAGTTATCTGGTAAAAGGCCATAGGTTCTTTTGCGGAAGGACGGGGGAAATATTAATAGCATATATTTTAGGTAGTGTACCTGGGTCCTTCCTCAAGGAGTTCTTGTCCTGTAAACTGACTCAAGTCTGAGAATTGATTGAAGGACATATTTTTATGATTTGAGTTTGACTTTTGTTCACTTGAACTGAAGGGTTTTTTTAAATGCAGATCAAGTAAGAATTCAGTAGGTTTCCTATCTAATCCACTTCTGGGAACACCAAGCCTAACTAGCCAATTCCATTCAAGTCAGACTATTATGACTTGTCTCTGCTGCCCATTATAGTAACTATGACACTTTGCCTTTAAGGGTTGAATGCTGCTACTTGGCCCCTGCCACCTCAAGATCCAATTATTCTCATTGTTTTTAAGTTTTTCATTTGGGTGGCAGTGATTTTTAACCATAAGGACTGGTTTTTTGAGAAGATCAATCACAGAGCACTAGGGATACTAGTGTTTCTTGCACAAATTTATTTTGCAAAATACTGGTGAAAGTCATATCTTTTAGACCCTCCCAGGGTGGAGGATTAGGTTTTAAGTAGTAAATTCACTCTAACATTCCAACCTCCAAAGCCTTTCATTTCTCTCTTCTATAGTAAACCAAAGAAGCATGGGCATCTCTACCTCACTCATACTGGCTCTCTTTTGATCCTTATTTCTGCCAAAACTAAACCAGACCAAATCAAAACCAAATTTTCTTTCTTTCTTTCTTTCTTTCTTTCTTTCTTTCTTTCTTTCTTTCTTTCTTTCTTGCTCGCTTTCTCTCTCTCTGTCTCTGTCTTTCTGTCTTTCTTTTGTACCATGGATCAAACTCACAACTGTATACTTGCAAGGTAGTAGCTTATGCCACTGAGCTAAATCCCCGGCCCTTAATGCTTTTTTTAATTATCCAAGTTGTATTATTAATTGCAGATCCTCTGCTTAGTGGGCCCCTATCAGTAAATTCAGCCTGTATTAGCCAGAGAGTCCAGATTTACAAAACCTTTTTTTATGTGTGTGCTATGGCCAGTAGTTACACAGCACATACCACCGACACTGCCAAGATGCCCCAATGTCATCTGTGCTGAACAGTGGTGAAGGAAGAATTAAGAGGAGATTGGTGAGGTTGTCAGATAAACTTGTTGCTGCAAAAGTGGAAATAAAGCCAAAAAGTCAGTGGGAAACAATAAATCTTCAGACAAAATGTGCAAACAAAAGGAAAAAGGGGAGCAAAGAGAAACTGGCCCAAGCGGCTAACTAAGAAACTAAAGAAGACTTATTTACAGAAAATGGAAAAACTTAAGACAGGGAGGATACAGCCTCTGATGACATAGGAGTGTTTTCAAATAGCTCTGGGTACTTTATTAACAAGCAAGGAATCTCACTTCATCATATTTTAAAAGTGTAAATATTTTTGTAGATGAGGTAAAATCATCCATTAGTTCTTGTTCTATTTTGTACAATCAGAAAATATTGGCATATTGAATTATAGGAAGCTGTGACTATCTTGAGTGTAGATTAACATTCTATAGATGGGGTTAATTTTATATCCAACAATTCAAAGCAAACTACAGGGAAATTTGGAGTCAAATTCATGCATTTAATATGGCTTCAACATTTAAGATTACTTTTCTTCCCATGTTCTTTAGAGTTGCTTCCTTAGGAAAACTGCTGTTTAATCATTGCTGTGTTAGAATTATGTGCACTCTGTAACATCTTTGGTCACAGAAGTCTATTTTCCTAAGAATTTTGTTTATGTGTTGTAAAAAGTTGAGTACATAGTATATATGATATACAGTTGTGAACTGGTGGGAAGCTGAGGCAGGAGGAAACCACATTTGAGGCCAGAGAAAAACTCTGTCTCTAAAACAAAAGAAACAAAACAAAACAAAACAAGACATTGGGAATTGGTGGAACTTAACTAATAGTCTGTCAGCATTTGAAGATATTGGCACTTGATATCCTCCTCTTAAGGAAAATATGTCACTACAGTAAAAGCTTGGAAATTCCTGGGATAACTACTAATAAATAGTCATAATATAGGGCTTTTTAGATTTTTGGTATGTATAGGAAGAATTGTTTACAAATTGAAATGTTTGTGCAGTGATCCACAGCATAGCAAATAAAATCTCAATTATGAAACAAACTAATTAAGTCTGATCCAACTCTGTCTCCTTTCTATTGCTGGTATGAATCCTGGAGTTCAAATGCCAACAAGCCTGGAGTTTTGATGTCCAAGGTAGGAGATGACTGACTCCTGGCTCTTAGGTAGAGACATTAATTTGCCTTCTGTCCCTGTTCTCCATGGTCCCTCAGCTGATTGGCTGGGCCTGCTCATATGGGGCTAGTCTTCTACCCACTTCACTCAGACTCACATGCTTGCCTTCTCAGGAAACACCTTCTGAGACCTCCCAAAATAATGCCTTATGCATTTCTAGGCATTCTTCAATTCAGTCAAATTGGCAAATTCAGTAAACATAACTGTTACAATATGCTGTATGAATTTCTATACTTTGAGCATTTAATACAATGGAATAAAACACTGACATTTATTCTTATAGTACAGCTTGGGAGGACTTAAGTTTTAACTCTGTGAATAAAGGCTTAGATAGATAATCCCGACAACATTCTAAAAGGTAGCTATGCTCTCATTCAAAAGTTGAAATAAAATGGCCTCTTGAGAAGGAAATACCTGCTGGGACTAAGGAGAAAAGTCAATGAAATCTGAGGTTGATACCTTTAAATCCTCTTACATTGTAAACCTTTTGAGACACCTTTTAGGAGTTTCTCCCCCCCCCCCAAGCTCTTTCCTTACAAATTTAGCTGCTGTCCTATTGTAACCTTTCCCTTTGTTCACTAAATCTGGAGAACAAAAATACTGAGATGCTACATCTGTGGGTGGGATGCAAAAATGAACAAAAAGATCTTCTTGAATTCAGAGTTATACAGTTTGAACTTGGCTTTGCATAGACCTTTAAGAGGGCCATATGTATTCAAATGTACAGTTGATATACTAGATCTTTTATTTAGCTTGAAATTAGAAATTTAAAAAGTGACACTATAGGACTAGGTGTGCATCTTGGTGGTACTGCACTTACCTAGGACATACGAGGCCCTCGGCTTGATATCCAGCACAGTGTGTGTGTATGTGTATGTATATGTGTTTTTTAACAAATAAAAATTAGCACCTTATTACTAATCTATTCTTCTTTTGGTCTCTATATCACCAAATACTTGTTTTTAAGGAAAAAACAAAGTTTTAACTTCAGTAGTCCAAAGACACTCTCCAACTTCCAGGAATAGAATTCCTTTAGAAAATATCAACTGGTGGTGAATTATAGTTAAGTAAAAAAATAAATTTTTTGTCTTTGAGAAAACTTCTGATTTCACTGAATAAGAAAACAGAATCTCATAATGTCTTTTTAAACAAGTTTTCTGACTAAAGTCATGAAAGTTTCTAACACATGGAACTTCCTTCCATCCTGTGTTTCTACATTGTTCTGAAGCTGTTTCTGATGCAGATATTCAGATTCACACTCAAATGTTTTCTATGTTTGGGTCTCCCTGTCTCTGTATCCCTGTCTCTGTGCCTATCTTATCTCTAGGAGAAGCTTCTAGGCCTCCTGAGGCTAGATATAACTGCCAGATATAACTGCAACTACAGCTACAAATATATAAAACTGGATCTTTACAATAAATAGGTCCTATCTGAATTCTTGTTTGATCAACAGTTTACTGCAGTTCATGGTAAGTAGGAATCTCAGAGGACATCTTTTCTCTGAGGTGGGTCTACATGTCATAGTCTTAGGAAACCCTGAAAGTCTTTAATGCTCTTCTTCCTGTCTTTTATTATCTTACCTCTTCACACTAAGGAATAATCACAGTTCTATTTTCCTTATGAATCTAAGGCAGTTGGGTTTTTATGTGTTCAGAGTCTATCATAAACTACTCTCATTCACTTATGATTCTTGACATATCATATTGTCTGTATATCTTTAATTCCGTTTCTTCTATAAGACAGCTCACTGGGTTCTTTTGTCAGTAGAGCATGTTTGGAACCCAAAACTGAACCACACTTTGTAACTAAAAATGGGAACAGATGACCAATCCGTGATGTGTTAAAAGCCAAACTCTGATTCCTCTTGCCCAACCTAGGGAATCCTAAACTGCTTGGTAACAGATGTTACAGAGATAGCTATCAATTATCACCAACAACTGATGTTTATTTATATTTGTGTTAGTGGTGTTAGTGATGGTTTAGAATATTTACACTGTGTGGCCACTGGGTGTCCTCCTTTACAAAGTAAATATGCAATATTTAGTGCAGGTCACTAGAAAGAATGTAAAACACTAGTTTTCTCTTTGGCCTTTCACATTCTATGTACAAATTTATTGCTAAACTCATTACTAGTTTTACATAGTTCTGTTTAAAAACCTTCAGGTCAAACTGTTAACAGTTTAGAACCAAAAATAACTTATTCAGGATCCAGACATGAATTTAAAAAGCTTTTCCTTTAATAGAGGGGCCTGTGATCCAGCTATTAGAATGAGCCCTTATTCATTTAAAAATTGGCATGGGATTTTGACTATCTGCAGAAAGAGCTAGCAAAGAAGAGCAGAGAAAGTATTAATTTATTCTTGAGAGAAAAAGAGAATACCAAATATCTCCATGGGATATTTGTTAGATGCTGTTTTTATCTCAAATTCCTGAAAACCAATTAAAAATAATAATGAGAGAGATAAAATATGTCCTTTGCCTGGGAAACCTAAAATAATGTAAAAAATAAGTACAACAACCTGGGTCATATAATGATTACCAATCACTTCACATTTAACAAAGAATTTATCCTCTATGGGCCAGTTATTCTCCTATAAAATGAAGATGCTTGTGCTTTATGGAAATGTTGCAGAGACAAATTAAATAGAATGTAAAGGAACACAAGTTTTTTAGGAAGGGGAACATTACATGAGATAGATTTTTAACACATTACTAATACTCTATGGTGGAGTCACATTCATGTATGAGTTGCCACTGGTGGTGGATAGGTATTGAGGCAAGAGTTCACATAAACCAACCAATATTTTTACTGGTTTGATCACTCTAAGGCACTGAGTGTGACACACTGCTGGGCAATCCCTTTGTGCTCCCTAAAGTGATTTTATGCATTTCTAGAATTGCCATTGATACATCTCTGATGAGATTCATTTCCGGCATGGCAAAAGGATTTCTGCCTTCCTATCTTACACTTTTCTCAAATTTGAGATACAGAACTACTATTGAATATACAACAGTACTTGCCTTCAAATGTTATACTTAGCCAATTAGCTAATCTTTTTCAAAAGTAAACTTTACTTAAGTATTCTTTTTCACTAGCACAGAACCCAGCTTAATTATTATTCTCTGGCATGTCATTACAGTATATAAATTATCAACATGATTCAGCCCATAACCAATAATTTACACAGATAATATCAGGGAAACTAGGAAGCTCTGCATGCTATTCACTGCCATTCAGAGATGTTCTGTGGTCTTCTTGGCTTTGCTTAACAGCCTTTTTTGTTTTTAAAGGACCACCCACCCATGCCTTTAGTAAGTAATCTGTACCTCTGCATCAATGGGTAAATCCACAACAATGCACAAAAGCCGGTCATTTTCACCCTGAGATTATACAAAAGAATCATAATATATTTGAAGTGTATGGAGAAGTGCCTCATTTCTTCTAAAAACCTTAAGTTCTTGGGATTTATAGTCTTTTCCAACTCTCTAATTAGTAGACTCATTTCTGAACTATTGCAACCCTGAAGACACATATCTGCAGAGCCCTTCTGGTTGTATTTTACTCTGGGATTTTATTCCTTTCAGTTTCCTCAGTTTGCTCCTTTCATTTCACTTTTAGAACTTCTTGAGGCTCAGTGGCTGAACTCCTCACAGCACGGGGCTTATCTGATGTGCTGGTGCCTGGTGTGGTCTAACACACACTGGTGTTTTGTTCTTAAAGTACAGAACTAACATTCTGAAATCTAGACGTCAACACAAAAGAGATCATTAGTGCGTTTTAAGTGTCTTTTTCTTTGCTCTCGGCCTCCTCCCACCCACCCCAATACCTCCTTAGTCCTAAGCACTGGCAGCAGATGGCAACCATATTCCAAAGCTGAGTACGTACAAAATTGTGCCACAGAGAACAGCGTAGCTCCAAAGTTAGCCTTTCTATTCAAGTGGGATGGTGGGAACTTCTGGAAGAGTGAACTCATCTCTCATTCATTTAGTCCTCTATTCATTCAGCCAGAAATTTGTTTTCCTACACATCCATCTACTATCCAGCCAGTTGGGAGAGGGTAGGAGTGAAGCAACTCTCTTGAGGGCCATTCTAGCAGGAGGTCTCTAAGACTCTATGCCAAGCTCTTGTTTCCCTGGTCCAGCTCTGCCTGCTGCTGATCAGATCATGCCATTCCTGCGGGAGGAGGTTGGGAGCACTGCGTAGGGGGGTGGATTTCTCAAGAACTGTCTCTTGCTAGACTGACAGTCACATGCTGTATTCCCTAGACAAAAATTAGACCTGGGAAAATGAGGAGGAGGTGGAGTTGCATAAAATGGTGTAGGACGGTGCAGTATTAGGAGGTGAGAGTGGGCAAACCTCTCCTTTTTGTTGTTTCAAGGTTTGCTGGAGCTTTCACCTAATCATCTGCTTGAGCGTCTTGAAAATAAGTATCTATTTCCATGATATCTATGAAAAACAGGCATCAGATTATACTACAAAGTGGACCTTAACTCTGCCATATTGCTATTAGAATCAAAACATGCAGCAGCCTACATCCAACAGAAAGCTCTTCTGTTTCCCCAGCATACAAACTGGAGAGTATCTGTGATGCACTCTGTTACACAGATCCACTGAATAAACAAATTTAGAGAAAATATCAGCACCTGCACTTTTATAAGTAGGAGAAATGTGCACAAGTACACTATATCTGTACTTTTGCTCAGTTATTCCCACCGTATTAACTCAAATCATTCAACATTTGCTGAATATCTACATGGCTAAGCACTTTGTTGGGTACAAAGAATTAAGCAGTAGACAAGACAGACAGGGTTTCTACACTCAGGAACTCTTTTTCCCTGGCCAAAATAAGTACTGTATTCAACAATTTAACAGAACTGGGGGTGTAACTCAATGGTAGAGTATTTGCCAGGCATGTATGAGGTCTTGGGTCTGACCCCCAGGACTGCAAAAATAAATAAAAGAAAACAAAACAAAAAAATCCCTCCAGAAGAAAAACAAAACAAAACAGAAAGACCCCACTATGATATTATTTGAAGAACAGGAATAATTCACCTTACCTATTATTATTTCTTCTGAATTTTTCTTGAGCCTATTTCTTAAAGGTTCAGTCCCTGTAACCAGAAGATGTGCCTAACATTTCACTTTCTCCTGTTATATTCATTGTTTTCTTGGCTACAATGTTGGGAGTTCAGATTGCAACTGCTATCATTTTTTTAGGGGGTGGGACTGTAACTGTGAGGATTGTTACTTTTCAAGCTACACATATATTTTCTCTGTAAATATTGTACCATCTAATTTGCGTCTTTGGATTTTGCTGATTAGCCATCAACATGTGATTTAAGGAATACTGCATACTATATGCAGAAATCATGACTCAGTAAGTTATCATTTTAAAGCTCCGACTTGGGATTTATACAGATCTGTGCACAATCTAGTTTGGCTTTCAATCTGCAGCTATTACCAGCAGATTGGTAGAGAAGTTTCATATCCATGTGTGTCTGGAATTCTACATTCAGCAGCAAAAACTGCTCAGCAGTTAAAAGGAACTAAGGCCTCAAATCATCTCCACACATTATCAAAAATTATGGGATTGGTAAGGCTCACCAGGGACAAAGAGCCAACAAGTCTCACTGAATTTATACTGTGAACTGCTCTAGAATGGAAGGAGGTAAGTGGGTCAAGTGATTAAGAGGCACCCTTCTCTATAGTGAAACACATTTGTCCTTCTAACTTTGCTGTATTTTGAATTATTTTAAAATGTTCTGATGTCATCAGTCAGATTATTTTCCAAAAAAGATAAAAGGTCCTTTTTAAAAAACTTGTAAGTATTTCACTTTGGGAAGGGCTCTTGTATGTAGTGGAACCACAGTTTGTTTTTCTAGGGACCTGATATTTTGCCCTATTTGTGTATTTGTTGTTGTTGTTGTTGTTGTTTTTTGTTTGGTACCGGGGATCAAACTATGGCTTCACACTTGCTAGGCAGGTGCTTATGCCACTGAACTAAATCCCCAGTCCCCCATTTGTGTATTTGTACTATAAAGGACTCCTGGGGGTATACACAGGGTAACATATGGGTTTGACAACGTGAATGACTGTGTGTAAGTGAGATAGCACACAAATCCATTCCACACTATTGCTAAGAGAAAAATCTCTTAGCAATTAGCATGCATGGAAGGACCATAAGGTACTTAATTGGCTAATATATAATACTATAATATTAACGATAGTCTAAACTATTTGAGTTTTCTTTAGTTACTTCTCTAAGCCCCAGTTAATTTCCTATCCAGAAAAATGAGATTTAAAAAAAAAAAGAATGATATGACAATGTATTTGACACAAAGTGGATGCTTACTAAAATATTAAGTTTTTCTGTTTTTAGGAGAAAACAATCATGACAAATAGGGGCATTAAAAAAGGCCAAAAAAGTAGTACGCAAATTTCTCAGTATATCTAGGTCTGAATCCAAAGGGCCCAAAAGAGAGGCACTGTCCTTTTCCAGAAGTGAAGAGGGTAACTGTTCTACATCTGCTTTCCTCCTACAGATCTAGGTCTTGTGAGTCTTAGTGACTCAAGGAAAGGATAGGCATTTGTTACAACCACCATTTATGTTGAATCAATTTTAGTCCATATTTACTTCATGATTTAAAACACTTGAACTGTAGCTAATGCTCAAATTTACCGAGTGCTAGCTATAGCTGGTACTGTTTTGGGAGCTTTCTGTATTCCATCTAGTCGTTATATTAACCCTATGAGATAGAAACTCACTTGAATTCTCATTTGGCATATAAGAAAACTGAAGTAGAGGGAGGTAATTAAAAGCATGTAAAGTGTATTCATAGGCTGAAGTTCACATTAAAAAGAGCAAATAACTAGACCATGGGGTGAGAAAGTATTTTCAGAACAACAAACACATGGTCTAAATCTTAGCCCATTATCAACACATTGAGGAAGTACCCTTAGAAGTCTGTAAGAGAAGAAAGGTACATATATATACCCCGCCTTTTATTAAGAGTTAAGCCATGAAGCATAACTCTCCGTTAGGTCCTTGCCCTATAGGAGTACTGAAGAGATCTGAAGGGGCGTCAGAAGTCATTCTGCATTTGAATATTCATGTGGATCTCTCCTCCTTGCTTCTTAGTTTACTCTTGGATGCTAGGTTTAAGGATGTAGATTCTGATTGGAACATGCACTGCAGATGTCACATTTCCCCCCTCTGATCCAATCTAATAAAAGTTTTAAACCCATGTCCTAGACCAACACACACACACACACACACACACACAGTCATGAATAAGTGCATGTATTTATTTTTGTAACCTCAGGGACTCTGAGAGGGAGGCCCAGTTACAGTATCAGTGGTGTCTAAGGACTCAAGATCAAGAGCTTTCTCTGAAGCAGGACTGGAGCCAGGCTTGCTTGAGGGTGCCTCTCAGCATCTTTTCCCAGGATTATTGAGGCCACTTCAAGGATTCCATGACCCAGTCAGCTCTCTGGGATTTTTAGGCTATAATAAAATAGAATAGGCTTACATCCTGGAGTTTCCTTAAAATTTCAAACAACAACAACAACAACCAACCAACCAACCAAATAAACAAAACCAAAACTCAACCCTACAGGCAAAGACCTTCCATTATAGTATTTCCCTGAGGAAAGGACAGGTATGTTTTTGCCTGGGGTGAACTTCTAAGGGTTTAAATTAGAATCTGTATGTGTCTTTTTCCCATGAAACATAGAGGTATATTTTGCAGCCTAACTCTTAATAAAGAAAGGTATAAAGAAAGGTCTTCTTCATGTCCAAATATGGTCAAGATATGAAGCACAGATGTTAAACAACTATATAGGAAAAAAATTATTACATGGAAACATGCATGATAAAGGTGAATTTAGTCATCACTTTTTGAAATTCTTTGTGCAATTTCCACATGCCACACATACCATACTTTCTTAAAACTTTTGTTTGTCCTGGCTTAATACTGTGTGCAACCCTGGTATAAAGTGATAACAAGAACTAAGCTAAAACTACCAAGTTTAGAGAAAAAGGAGGAAACTTTTTAAATTGCAGTGAAAAGAAAAAATTCTCAAGGTCAATTTGGTATTAACTATAGATTCATTCTGCCCCAAATAACAAAGACTCATGCTCAGAATTCTTCCATGTATTTGTTTATATAATTACCAGCACTGGTGAGATGATTTTTTCATTTAGTTTTAGCAGTAATGTAACAGAGCAAACCACTTGGTTTGCTTGGAGCAGAAGTAATATGACACTGAGTACCCAGGTGACAGTGGCTTTTGGAATGTCTTCAACCACTGAAGAAAGCACCACAGTCTAAGTTGAAACCCTCCTGCTCCTGATAATGAACCTCAGGAGCTCTCATGACAGTGAAGCAGAACATGAAAACATGCGGGTCTGACACTAGTAACTACAAAGTTACTTAAATAGAGACTATTAAGAAAGAAGGTCATTGAATGTGGTGTTTTAAAAAAAGGATTATGTTTTGGGATAACTTGTTTTTAAAAGTTTTACAAAATTTAAGTGCTCAAGGTATATACTTGTCCTTTACTTAATGCGTTTTCAGAGTTTACCGAAGGTAACTGAATATTTTGCAATGTACCCACAGAAGGCACATACCAAGTCTTATAAAACATTCTTATGAGCTAAAAGGAAAAGAAGATAAAGATTAGAAGAAGTAGATAAAGAACCCTCGCAATTACTGATTCATTGGGTTGGGTGGTGCCTTCAAATTTCTTTTACATTTATATATATCATCTCTATTGACTTACGAAATGGGAGATTGGATTCCTTCTTTCCTTGTCTACTTAATTGAAGAGTCTCTCTTAATATTGTTTTGTATTTCTCAGTTTCTAAATGGGTTTGGGATCCCTATATTATGAAAACATTCCTTAGGCCATTCTTGAGTTATTCATTACTATTTCTATTTAAACTGTTAAAGTTCTTCGAAAAAGCAGTTTGTAAATCTTTGCTTTCTTATTCCTACTCTCTTTACTCCTGAACTCTTCTGTATGAATATTTTATTGTTGCTGGGACTTTGTGTGTGTGTGTGACACATCTAGTTCTGCTTTTTGACAGCCACTAAGAATCTACCAATGGTTACACTGAAGGTGACCTTTCCAGTTCTCTGCCTCCTTGGTGTCTGTGGCATCAGACACTACTGATCCTTTCCCTCCCAGAGGCAACCTTCTGGTTTTCTTCTATCTCTCAGATCTCTTTTTCCCTCTCATTTTCCTTTGATGGTTCTTTGTTCTCTTTCTTATCACTCAATGTAAATATTCCCTAGGGATCTATTTTTCCTCCCCCCACCCAACAGTCTTTTTTGAAGTTCACTGTCACGGTTATGGCATGAAGTGTGGCCTCTGGGCCAGTGTTTCCTAGGCCTTATTTCAAATACTTCTGCAAGCTCAAGTACTTTTCTGTGACTCAACCTCAGGAGCTTTTATTGGGAATACCCTCCAGTATGTTACACTCCATACTACATAAGTGAAATCCTATTGCATTTTCTAAATATTTATGCTTCATCCTTTTGATATCTTGGAGTTACCTTTGATAATTTCCTTTCTCTTATCTAATGGTCAGTTCATGGATCTGTCTACCCTCATCCATACTTTATGCAACTTTATGCTTTCCTATCCCTTCCTTCCTATCACCAGCCCCTTCAGGTTCCCAGTCCTGTGAACTGCTGAAACACTTTCTTTCTGAGCACTCCATCTTCCAGTCACCTTCTATCTATGTGTGCTCCTTGCTGCTAAACTAGATCTCCCCCAAGTGAAGTGTTGAATATGGCCCCTACTTAAAACCTTCACACAGCTTTACAGCAGACCCTCAAAGCTCTTACACTTTGCCTCAATGGCTCATTTTCAGTGAAATGCTATGTATTTTTCAAAAGAATTTCAGTAGACTCTTCTCACTAAATGTAACTAGGTGTTACTGTTAACTGGATTATAATATACTTTAAGATAAAAATGACTTGAAGATATGTATTGTTTTAAGACTGTTGGTGGCAGGGTCTGCTTGTCTCCACCACTGTGCACTTAGGGACTCAGTGCAGTGGCAGGCACACAGATAGATGTACTCTATCTGCACAATTGCCAAACAAGTTGACTGAGGTGGGTTCTGGTGTACAGGGACCTTAAAGTGCAGCTCTTTGTGCATATATCTACTCTACTCTACGTCTCTTAGTCTCTGAGCATAACATTCCAGTTTATAAAGCTGTATTCTGTACAACACCCAGTGTGTAGTCTTTCACATTGCAGTCATCTTGTCATCTGATGGATGAACAGTCCTGACTCATTTCTGTTCCAAAACGTAAGTTTAGAATCAGACTGAGAAAAAGATATCATGCATGGAGGGAAGAACAGGGTTCTAATTTTGTCTCTGTCTCATTATGCGGGAAACCCTCTGGTATGATACCTGCCAACTTCAGTCCTCAGTTTCCTTGTTTATACAATGATGAGTTTAGATCAGGTAACCTTTAATCTCTTTCAGTATTGATAAATAGTTCAAACTGGTACACATTCATGAGAGAGAACAAAGGATGTAGAGACAGAAGAAAAGCAAACACAGAGCAGAAAGTGCTTATTCTGATGATTAGTAAGGGATTCAATTGTGGCTTCTAGTGTGATGTGCCTGTAGAATAAAATTTCCTTCAAGCAAGCAAGACTTAAAGAATTCTCCTCATGCTCTCAATTGATCCTATAATATGATCCACCTCCAAGGGCAGTATACATGTAAGTTTTACACATAAGCTTTAAAATTTTTAAATTTCAGGATGTGAAAAACTTGGGCAGATATAAAGAAGCACTAATTTTATAAAATGAAATTTCACATGGCAGAGAAGCACATATAAAACTGTCTCTAGCTGCTGAAGACAAGAATTGAAGATGTACTTCAGCATAGGATGAGATGGCAAGGTGAAGAATGGGACCTTGAAAGTCAGCAGTCAGTTCTACCAATTGCTAACAATGATAAGCATATTTATGCAATGTTTGGGAAAGCAACATGACACAGTATATGGGTAATGAGACCAAGGAAGATTTCATAAGATGACACAATGCTGAGTCTGGGGAAGACATGAACTAACTATTAAGAAAGACAAAGTAGAACATCTATAGGTGATTCTGTGGCCTCAGGAATCAACCTTTCTCAATAAGAAAAGTGATACTGAGATATATTGATGAACATACCACCTCTAGGTCACTTACAATACTTTCTTCTACAGACTGTGTGGAAGGAAGGATATTTTGTATGCTATAAAATAAGTGAGAACTGTGCTTTATTATTTGTTGGGGAAGCAAGTGTTTCTAAAAGAGACACGAATTCAGTCCAGATGAATTATAACAACAAGCAATGTTCCCCAAATACAAACGGTTTTGCGACTAAAATGAGACAAAGTATATGAAGATCTCAGCATCATAACTGAACTGCTCTGGTTTTTGAAAGCGCCATGTTATTCTTGTGCCTCTGTGGTACTACTTATGCTCCTTCTCTATAAAATAACATTCCTTTTGTCTTCTATACATGCCCTCCTTCCTGTTCCAGTTTAATGCCATCTTCCCTGTGGAGCTCTTCCCACCACGACAGCCTCCTTTCTTGGGCACTTCATATTATTTTGTGCATACTTGAACACTTCACTATTGCATTTGTATTCACCTCTTTACAAGTTTAGTAAAGTTTTTATAAATACCGACTTCCAAAAGTGAGGGGATGGTGTCATGCTCATATCTTCATCTCTATTCTTAGGTGAGGACTTGATGCTGTAGCAGGGGTTTGATAACATTTGGTCAATGACTAAACTAATGAGTAAGTAAATGAATGCACAAATGAATGAGGTAAGAGTGAATGTCAGAAATTACTGCATTAAGTGGTCATGGAAGACATCCAATTAAATTAGCATTGTAGGGAATCTTCTATATATAAAACCCAACAGTTTTATAAAGAAGAGGTATATTAAAACATGAGACTTTGAAAAATGTGATTTCTAAATATAAAAGTGTTCCTAAATAGGACCGGGGATGTAGTACAGTAATAGAGTGCTTGCTGACCATATAGCATATATGAAGCCCTGGGTTTGATTAACAGCTACACACACACACACACACACACACACACACACAGAGAGAGAGAGACACACATGATAAAAAGCTAAATATGTTCCTAAATATACTAAGGAGAAACTAATAAATAGTAAATGAAAATAACGAACTGGGGTTCAAATGTATATGTGCTAAACTAAGCACCAAACTCTCCAAATGAGAGGGTATAGAAGGTAATAAAAATAATTCCAAAGAGATTGTATATCAATTAACTCAAAGGCAGAAAAGTTAAGTTTTTTTAAAATAGAAAGACTATCTTCAAAGAAACAAAATCTATACTAAACAGGTAAGAAATTTACTTGTTTAATGGAATAGCAGAAAAATAGTTTAAATAGCTAGCAATAAAAGATAAGCATATGATTCCTTATAGGAATTAGAGTACAAAGTAATGCAGGACACTTTGGAGGCAACAAGAGTACCTAGTTATAAAAAAGATACTCTATTTACTGCTCAATTTATATGGAATTTATTAGAAAATTAATTATCCAGGGCATACAGTCCTGTCTGTGGTTGTTATTCCATCCCATACTGGCTATATTTCTCCTGTAAATTAATGTGACCCTAAAATGTTTTTAGGATTGTCCAACTTGTCCTAAATTCCATAAATAAACTCTTTCAGAGGATGCTGGTTTTTTTTGCCATGTCTCTATTACGGTTCTTCACAGATGGACCATTTTTGTCCTTCCAAAGTCTAAGAATAACTCTTTCAGTTATCAAGACATACCAAAATCCAGTTCAGCTGCTCCTGTGGGATTCCAGTTAGTTTAGACACATCTGCTGAGATACATGCATTTGAATCCAAATGAAGCTTTTGTTTGATTATACATTTTGAACATTTATCAGGTTTTTTGGGGCCAAAATGTTTTTCATTTTTTGGCACACCAAACAGAGATCTTCAGTTATAAATGCTGCCTTCTGAGCACCTCCAACAGAAATCTAATCTTTTTATGTGAACAGGTGCCTCAGGAAGTTTTTGGAAGGTTTTACACTGAATCAGCTTTCTGATTGGAAACTTTCTGAACATGCAGTCAAATTTGCCAGAGACTTTCAAACTTGCTTGAGCAGTTTTCACTCATACAGACATACATTCACACATAGAGACAGCCTGAGTAAAAGCAAATCAGAGCCCTGTAAACTGAAGTATCTTTCTTAAAGGTTAAATACCATATGCAACCAAACTGAACAAAAAGGAGATCATGACAGGAGAGTGAATGAGCAAACAGCAAGAGAATCTTCATTCAGTATTTCCCTCTAGAAGCCTCACCTGAGAGTTCATACCACATGGCTTTTTAGCAAAATTTTCATCTCACTCTATTTCAAATGTACTCAAACATTTGCATTGTTAAACATTGCACCATAGAGTATTGCTACTAATTCCTTTCACTCACATACCTGTTCAAACAGTTATTTTGAAAAATTTCCTTCTCTAATACAAATGGGTCAACTAGATTCTGATGTAAAGAAAAAAAAAATGAGTTTTCTAAGTCACAGATTCTTTGGCAAATCCTATACCTTACCTCATTTCCCTACAACTTCTCCTTTACAGTTTGAATATTAACTGAAGAACCTTAGGCCTGCAAAGTTAGTAGGGGGTAAAAATCATTCCTCCACTGGGCATGCCTAGAATTCATAGGGAAGTCTGCTTTCAAATTGTTCTTATGGCCCCAGACCAGGTACTCTAAGGTGGTCAGAAATCTTGCTCTATACCCACTTAGCAGATTTCTGGCTCTTTATCAGGGACTCTGAGGTTTATTTGTAGAAATGAATTATTTCCTTCAAAATATCCCTTCCCCTATTTACATGCTTGCATGTTCCTTCCATTTTGTATTCCCTCTACAGCTTTAACTAAGGGAATTAATTATCTAGAAGAACAGGAACATACAGTAAGTACATCTGAGATACAGGATGAGACACAGTATGTCATCTATTAGGCCTGGCTAAGACCAGCAGCTGATGCTAAATGGGAAGGAACAGGCACCAAATGTTTTTTAATCACAAAGTTAGTAATTAATTGCTCTTTAAAATACATTTTATGCTTCTTTCTGTCTGTGTACATGAAATGCACATTTATTACATGCCAAAAATTACAACATTATGGTTTAAATGTGACTGGCACGGAAGTCCGGAAATCAGAGTTAATGTTCCCACAGCAACTTTAATTCTGTCCGTGTGCTCATGTAGAGCTATAATAGTCTTCCGTTTCAGGATAATACATATAGATGGTTTGGGGAAAGAAGCTAAAGGCCCATATCCTCAACTGTAGTTACAGGAAAGAAACAAAGAATAAAAGCTGTGCTCCTTTCCATGGATAAAAACAATGTCCCCATGCCCGGTGTTGTGTAATCAGGGAATGAAAGAATCTGCTGTGATGCGAGCACTCAAGGGGACAGTTTCTGTTGCTGTGGGAACCTGAACTTTGCATTTCCTGACTTGGGGGTAATTAAAATGTCAGCCTTAATGTGGCATTAATGGAGTTTGCAATAAAAATCCTCTTTGTTTTGTTCTCTAAAAAATTGCTCAAAAGTTCAAAATGAGCCAAGTGTACTAAAAATTTTAATCACAGGGACTTGGATAGGCAAAGAAAAGGGCTGGGGGTAGGGTTAAGGCCAATGAAGGTAGATGGCAAGAGACAGAAAAGGACGAGCATTAGTCTTCTTGACAGCATTCAGTCCCAGCAGCATCATGCTACCTACAGAGCTAAAGTTAAAGCCACCCACACAACAGTTTGGTAATGTGTAAAGGTTAAATTAAAAATAAATAAAAACTGTTAATGTGTAAGTGCATTTTGGCAAAGACACAAAAAACAAGACAGTCTGATGAGCTGAGAGTAAAATATGTGAAGGTAAGTAACTGTGGATATCAACTTCCAACAAAGGAAACACATCAGACTAGGTGGGTCTACAGCCAGAACTAGGGAGGACAGCCAAAGGGAGAAGACTTGCTGCTCCTTTTGATGGAAGCCTTTGTTGGGAGAAAACAAAATGGAAGAAATATGCAAGTAAAGTTCTGGTTGCGTCTATCACATGGATATGACTGTGATGTGCTACAGCTTGATAGTTGTCAAGAAAGGTTTTTCATATGGAGAGCTTCGTCTGCTCTACTGACTTGGTTTAGTCCTGTTTAAGCATTTAAAAGGAGAGCTTGGCTCAGTTCATACTCAGCATGTTCCATGGGTAAGTGCTCTGTCAAACACTTGGGTTTTTGTACCCTTTTTGTTCCTAAGCTGATCTTAATGCCTTCCATTATCATCATCTAAATTTGTTTACCACTAGATTTTTAGAAGTGGTGTAGAGGTGACAAGCTAGGAGGTAATGGGAGTATATTACTGAAAGGAAATTGTGTTGGTGAGTGCAATGCAAAGCAGTACACATTTCAATAGCAATATTAACATTATCACCTCACAAAGGAAAGCATATCTCAACTATATTCCTTCTTGGTTTGAAATTACCGGGATCCTTTGCCAAATCTGAAGTGGCTCAGCAGGTTAAATAGCTATCTAAGAATTTAAAAGGTCAGACTTGTCAACTTTGGTTGAAAACATGGTCTGTGTCCTTCACATGCAACAATACCGTGGCTTGCCCACCCCTCCCAGTTCACAGTGCAGCTGACTTATCTTTTGTGGGAATGGCTTAATTCATCCTGTTTTGTAACCCAATCACCAATATGACTAGTTTACATTTTTCTAGTGCTGGTTTAGAGCCAGGAATGCCATCTTTGGACTATAACAGAGCACTCCGGCTCTCACAGTGAAAGCAAACCCATAAATACTTCTCAGTCCCCAGATGAGTTAACTATGTTCAAGCAGTTCCTCTATCTGGGTGTCAATTTTCTTAGTTTTTCATCTGTAAATCGGGAAGAATCACACTGATGAACAGGATATGGGCATTAAGGAATGATTAAGAATAATGTGCTAAATACATGACAAATAAAAAGGTGTTATAAAAATTGGGGTACTTGTGAAAGCTTAGAATACCACATACTGGTAGAATGTTTCTGAAGTGATAGAGACTAGCAAGTCAAGGGCACTATTTTTAAATGCCCCAAATCTGTTAGTTCTAAATAGGAGTTGAATATTTTACCTTAAAGAAATTAGGCTTTTAAATTAATCTATGGTAAAATGACATTTGAAAGTAAAAAAAAAAAAAATCCTCTTGAATGCAAGAAGAGCATCCAAAAATTTTAACAGCTTAAAATAAACCTCTTTCCTGTCTTCTCTCAAGCAATCTCCAAATGGACAGATTTCTGTGAATCTTTCCTAAAAACAATTTTCTTCTAAGTGTAGGCTCAAATCAGGACAAACTATAATCCAAATATATTTGGAGAAAAGTATAATCAATTTAAACAAGAAGTTGGACAGGGAAGTCTCACACATCTTAAAGGCAAAATCAAAATGACTTCCTAACAGCTGGAGATTAGGATTCTCCTCCCAATTCATTCTGCTTTCAACTGTATTCAGACACTCTCCTAAGCTTAGATCTGCTGGCTCCAAAGGGTTACCCAAGAACGATGCACTGACACCATATTTCTACTGATCCTTAAATTTCTGGACACTAGTGTTAAGGCCTGGCTGGAGGATGTTTAAAGTAAAGTACAATAAATGAAGATCACTACTTTTTCCATTTAGCAAAACATTCATTTTGCTGTAACAGGAGGTTCCTGGGCCAAGGCCATTCCATGTAATCTTCCCCATAAGGTGTGGCAGAAAGCCAGGCAATGAAGGTCTGTATGCAGAAGCCCCAGGCCCTTCACCACAGGAACAGTCCACCTTCCCGGTAGGTAGAGGCAGTGTGCACATGTCTGTGGGCACAGTGCCACACTATTTTCCAATTCCTCCTGTAATTAATATTAGGCTGGAGACTGCCAGGCAATAAAGTCCAAGAGTATGACTATTACAACGTCTGCAGAACAGTCCCTATTTCAAACTCCCATGTCTCTTTATAGAAGTTGCAATTTTGACTGTACGGATCACATAGGTATAGGCTTGAATCTCATTGCTTTTCTTTTCACTTTCCAGTGACAGCAGTTCAGTCTCAGCCCAGCCATGCTTAAAACAAGCCGTCTCCACCCCCAATCCCTGCCCCTTGTTCTTACCCCTTACCTACAGACTATTATGAAGCAAGCAGACAATGAAATCTCCAGATCCAGTCATCTCTGACCCTTTTTGCACAATTATTCATTTGTTTTTTTTTAAAAAAAGATTTAAAATTATATTTCCTAATCAATAATTTTTTTGTGCACAAAAATAAAATAAAACCTTCTTGATCTTATCTTACTGATTCTAAAGAAGAACTTGCTAGGTAGCTCTTTGCCTGTTACCAGACAACCTAAATGGAGACTAGTTCAGAAGGGTTTCTGAGTATCTTAAAGCTAAAAGAAATACTCCTTCTGATTTGATCCCCAACTTACTTAATTCCATTCCATTGTCAACATACATGTTTCTGCCTAAAGTAGTGGGTTACGTTTCAGAAAGGAAAAAAAATCTGAAATGTGACTATTCAACTTGCTTAAAATTTGAACAAGTGACTTCCAGATTAGTGGGAAGATGACAAAAATAAACAGCAAAGAAATGATTTCAATAGTGACGATCTCATTAAGCTGCCCATTTCCAAATTTAGCCCTCAGGCAGTTTTTTTAATTAAAAATATTTTTAACCTGAATTCTTATTGGCTATGTGAAGTCTGGGTGGCTTTTGAATTCTTGGAAGCCCTTTTCTTTTCTTCTGTAAATTCATGCTATCCTTTAACCACTTCAAAATAAATTAAAAACTGGAAAGACAGAAATTCAGCCAAGCTACATGAGACTTCAATAACTAATGCAAATCTGATTTGTGTTATGTAACTTCAAAATGGATATTTCCTTGTATCTAAATGGCATTCTGAGGTCCATATTTGGTTGTTCCATTTAGTAATGGTGGAAGTGGTGTTATTCAGATCAGGAATAATTAAAAGGCAGCATTGTAACTTTTTTTTTTCGGAGTTAATGTTAAAAAAAAGAGAATGTGAATCATGTAATTAATTAGTCTTTGAGGCCAAATGGCTGGTTACCTGACTTTAAAATATACTTAGCTTTGAAAATTATAGATGTTGGCCAAATAAAAATGGTGGCATGCTACTTTTGGCTACTTTAGAAGACAAAATGCAAACAGCTTGCTGTGAATGCAAAACAGCCAGAACCCACGGGAAAAGCATTACTCCAAGCACTGCGAAGACACCATCACCTTACTGGTGTACTCACAATCAGATGACCCGGTGTGAGCGTGAGAGTTTGTTAGTGAATGTGTTGAGTGGATGAGGGCTGGGTCTGGAGACAGAACAGCTTCAAAGTTCAGGCAGGGAAGGCCCGGCTTGGCGCTGGATCCACCCGGCTGAGTAATCTCATTCTCCTCAGATGCCTTCTGGTTTTCAGCTGTCTTGGGTTTCTTCCTGAAAATAAACAAAGGGCCCTTTGAAGGAACTGACTGCATATTTGGGAAAAGGCATTTTTAGAATCTGTTAAAGATAACTTGATTTTTTTTTTCCTGAAGGGGGATGGGAGGGAGTCCAGTATGTCCCTTGTTTTAAAACAAGCTGATTCTTGTTTTTTTTTTTTTTTTTCCCTCCAGTAATGGCCTAACTGGGAACACATGAAAGCATATGGGCCAAGCAAACAGCACCACATTTGGACTCTGTTGGCTGTATAAAAAGACCCTGTCCCAGAACTTTTAGACAGCTTGAGCTACGTATGGCTGACATTATCCAAGAAAGCATCCTTTCCCCCCGCCTTATGAGTTTAACATGGTCTGGAAAAACACTAGTGGAGGTTTACCGTTCTAGCATTTGTCAGGAAGCTTAGAGACAGGACCCGTGGAGTAATGGGAGGAGCACTGGACTGGGAGTCAGGAGACTTGAGCTATTGTACTAGCTGTGCCTCTAACTTGCTGTGTGGCCTTGGGCACCTCACTTCACCTCTCTGGGCTTCAGTTTCCTCATCTGTAAAATAAAGGGTTTGGATTAGATGGCCTTAAAGATTCCTTACAGCTTTCAGTTTCTTCATGGAACACGCAGAACATTCAACTTTCTTGCTGTTACCAGATTTTATTTTAAATCAAAATATAATGTCAAACCACAATTGAAATCTTCAGACTGTCCTGATAGAGAGGAAGCAATGGAAGCTTTTTGTTAAAATGGAAAGTGAAAGTGACAAGAATTTAGGTTCCAGTAGGCAAAGAGGCAAGGTGTCATACAGAGACACTCTACTTCTAGGCTTTATTCATCCTGTGCTGAAGATTCTCATCATTTTTTGATGTAGTGCATGCTCCTGGAGTTCAAGAGTGTGACTGTGTGTTTGGCATATGAGGAAAAGATAGGTAAAGGGAATTAGAAACTCACTGTTACTAACCATCATTTGGGGTCAGGAACAGGAAGTCAAATAGCTCAGGTATCAGCTCCGGGACTTTTCTGTCACAATAACACAACCGGATGTTAAATTAATAAATGAGCTTATAATACATAGCTTTAGCTTCAGCCAAACTGAGATTATTAGTCCCTGAATATGTTATCGATTTCCTGGGCGTTGTGTTTTTTCTGTCACTCTGTAGACAATAACCAAAAAGGCAATTTTTCTTAGTGCCAGGAATCAAACCCAGGGCCTTACATAAGTGCACATACTGGACAAGTACGAAAGTACTGAGCTACATCCCAAGCCCTAGATAGCACTGGTTTTTTTTGACTGAAGATTCTGTGAGTGTGTAACTTGTAAGTGGATTTGTTTCTATGCTTCCTTTGTTTTATGAGCATGGCATTGGACTGGTTATACAGAATAGTGTATTTCATATTGAAATTTGTTGCACTGGGTAGTTAAATCTGCCCTTGTAGAATATGGTGTTATGATTAGTATGCTGTGTTTTTGGTCCAACAGGTTGTGAAATCAAATCTGTTTCTTTAGAGGGCAGAAGGCAGAAATAGCACGGTAAAGATTAGAATAGAGGAGAAACTTTCAGACATATTTTTCACTATACCAAAAGCCAATATAAGGCAAACAACAAATGGCAATGCCTTATGCATTGTTTGTTGAATGGGTGATGCAGTGAGTAACCCCAAAGTTTTGAATATCCAGATAAAACTCTCAGGGCTCTGGCCTTCTGATTTTCACTTTAAAATGGCATCTAATAAAAAGTCTACAAAGTGCAACTCTTCTGTCCTATGCAAACCATTGTTTCTATGGTCCCTACTTCTACCACTGTTGCCTGTCATCAAGGGGGAGATATCAGGCTCATCATACACATTCTCCTGCCTTCAAGCTGATTTAACATCGTTTTAACAATTCTGTTCCTTTCCTATTTTCCATATTTTAACTTCTTTTTCATTACATGCAATTGCCTTACCACTTTTTCTTTTCTTTTTTCTTTTGTAGTGCTGGGGGTCAAATCCAGGGGCTTGTGCATGCAAGGCAAGAGCTCTACCACTGAGCCACACCCCCAGCCCCGGCTTACCACTTTTATCTGGACTAATGTTTACTAACTGGCTCGCCATCCTTCATATCTTCTCTAGTCCTGTCTCTCTGCATTCATTAAATCCCCCATGGTCATGTTAGCCTGACACTCAAGGTCAGCTTCTTAGCTGCTCTAGCTTATGTCATGTATCCCAGGTATTGGCACACTGGGTTCTCAAAATACCTTAACATTCCTAGAAAGTCTCAGAATCTATATTGGATCCACACCTTTACTTGAATTATGTTTACTTTGATTACCCTTTTGTCATCTCTACTTGCTAAAATCAAACACTGTTCATATTTATCAAATGCTCTTTCCTTCTGGTAATTGTCATGACTCCTTTCTACTGTAAGGGACTTCTCCCCATTTGTTCTCTGAAATGCCCAAATGCTTTTTACTAATATTATTATTCACTAAATTTTATTTCATAAAGTTATTTATATGCAGTAACCTCTCTGAGGGTAAGGAAATGGCTCAGTTATTTCTATATTCCCTGTAGTTGTCCATTCTTTCCTTCATCCTTTTCTTTCATATTTATTCACATTCATTTTACAAACATTTACTATGCGCTGGAGATATGTTATCATGGTCCAGGGAATTGAGCCTGGTTTTTATCTTCCCAGAGTTTACTGTCTAGTCTACACTGTTAAGCCACAAAGCTGCCATTCAACAACTATTTGTTGGTGGAATGAAATTGGAGCTGAAATTAAAGTGTATTTCAAGGATCACTACAGCTTGAATCCCAGTTAAGTTTTCTTCTTTTTATATAGCAGGGAACTCTACCCTGACTGAGTACTTCAACTTTGAGTCCATGAAGGGCATTTGAGAAGACTGTAGTCATTTTGTTCAATAGGACTAGGCTGCTCTTTGTGATTCATTTAAATATAGGGACAGAATACCAATGACAAATGCTACCTAGTAGAAAAAAGTTGTCTCTGATACTTATAAACAAAGCCAAGGCTGGTTTGAGATGTGTGGTCCAGAAAATCAAAGAGGTTCTCTTTCAAATATGATTACATCACCAAAAGACTATTTTGCTTTTATTGTGAACATTGCAGAAATTGTTCTCCATGTCAGTACCCTTGCTTTCCATTTGTTACTCAGGGATCATTTTTGAAGACAATTCTTGGCCAAGTAGCATTAAACCACCTCTACAAACAGGAAATATTGAAAGCCACATTTTTTGGTTCACTCTCTCATTTGTCTAATATCACTTTACTTAGCCTTCTACCACTGTGATGTTTCCCACCTGCACAGGTAACAGAGAATTGCTCACTGTTCATTTGACATACACGGTTACTGTTATTTGACCAGTTTTGGCACTTTATAATCTACTAAGGAGGAAAGAGCAAGCTTTGTTGTAATTAACTGGAAATACCTCCCCTGGTTATATAAAAAGAATTGAACAAATATGGCACATCTGAAGGCAAATCTCTGGATCTGGGGCTGTGCATTATTCCTTGGGGCCTTTAGGGGGCAGCATCACATTGGCTGACTCCAGGGAGCACTTTAGGGAGCCAACTCCCTACCAGAACCATCCTCCTGGTCACCATGCCAAAGGTTGGTTTGCCAAGCTCTGGTCTCTCGGTCTTTGTATTTCTTTTTAGTTCATATTCTCTCTCTCTCCCTCTCTCTCCCTCTCTCCCTCTCCCTCTCTCTCTCTCCCTCTCTCTCTCCACCTCCCCCTCTCTCTTTCTTCTCCCTCTCATTTTCTCCCTATCTCTCTGTCCCTCTCTTCCTGTCCTTCCCTCCCTCCCCCTCTCTCTCTTCCTTTCTTTCCCCTTTTTTCCTCCCTCTCTCTATTCTTTCACTCTGTTAAAAGTGAAACACTCTGATGAAGTTGTCTCTCAACCGGAAAATGAAAGCTCCAATGAAAAAGTTACAAGCCAACAACAACAAAGAAAGAAACTAGGGAAAAGGGGAAAGCAGGCTGGTGAGGAGGAAGGACTTAAAAATAAGAAAAGGGCAGATGTTTGGTAAATATATGCAAAGCAAATCTGGGTGTGCCCTGAACACTTCCCCAGAGAAACAGACCAATCATTGTGTACTTTCTCCCGCCTCACTGGTGGAGCTCTGCATTCAAAAAAGACAAAACAAGGGAGAAAGAAAGAAAGAAAGAAAGAAAGAAAGAAAGAAAGAAAGAAAGAAAGAAAGAAAGAAAGAAAGAAACCACAGGCAGGCAACTGCTTTTCAATAGTCAGTTCTGACATCCTGACTGAACATCTCCTAATTGTCTGAAGAGCACAAATACATTTTCATCTCCCCACTGCAAACATTTCTGGTATGAGAATAAAAGCTGCTTAGAGAACTGGGAAAGTGTTTTAAGGTGACTGGCAGCTAACTTAGCCAGCAGAACCTTTTGGTTTTTAACTCTCCTTGTAGTGTCTCTGGCACCAAGTTTTGGGCTGAAACATAGCAATGAGTAATGTTGTAGAGGATGTTGGCTCTTTCCTTACTAGACCATATTGTATGTGGAAAGAAATATGCATTAAAACATATGGATGTGATGGTAGGTATTAAGCATCTTAAATGCATGGAAATTAACCAGATCGGTGGCATTTGATGTATATATTTCGCACTCCTTTGCACATATTGTACACACACAGAGATGGCAGTGCTTTCTGTAACATATGGAAAAATAAATATTTTATCTGTGTGAGCTCTTATCAGTCTCCAGGGTCTGTTGAAAGGAAAGTGCTCTCTTCTATCTCCCTCTTCCAATTTTCTCCCTTCACTGGGCTCCCACACTCTCCTGCACATTAACATGCCTTTCACTTATCAGCCTGGTTAGATAGGAAAGAATTAGTCAGAGCCTCCTTTTGATAAATAATTACTCAGTCATTGGATCAGGATAATTTAGATCAGTGATGACTCTGGTAACCATCTCCCTGTTCTCCTCTACAATAGTGCATGGAAACAAGGCAGGGGGAAGGGGAGATTGTGAAAAACCACACAGGCAAGGGAGGGCAATGTGCCAGAGCTGTGCTGCACTACCTCATCACTGTGCACCTTTACTCTGCATTTGTAAAGCTTATTTGCCTCATATGTAAAATGGAACAATAATGCCTACATTCTAGGGCTATCATGAGGAATAAATGAAATTAACCATGAACAAGGTATGATCAAAATATATAGTGATGCTTAAATTTATCTGAAAAGAATGGTACAGTAAAAGACACATTGTCATTAATACACTCAAAACACTCTCTCCTGGCTCTGAAACACTTATTTCACCATTCTTGCCATTTTCTGAAGCAGTTCTGGAAGCCCACTTTTTTGAGTGTCTTTAGTTTTGCTACTTTTGTTGTCTTTATGTTTTGGATTAATTAAAAATAGCTGTGTTTCATAGGCATTTTGACTTTGAGGAACAGACAGAAGCCTCACAGTGCCAGATTCAGTGAATAAAGTGGTAAGGACACACTGTAATGTTTTTATGAACCTGCTTTTCTATTGGATGGCACATGGCAGTAGCACTCACCATATTTTTGATCATACCTTATGAAAACATGAGAGAGAATTTACACAACTGCTTCTAACATGGTAAGAATGGTGGGATAAGTATGTTTGATATGAGTAGGGGTGTTTGAAGGGAATTGTTGGCAGTGTCTTTTTATTGTAATAATTTTCTTTAAATTTAATATCATACCCGATTTGTTTAATCCCTTTGCTGATGCAGAGTTAGTACTCCATAATGGTAGCTCCTTTCCTAGCATTAGTTCAGTGGTTTCCATCAAATTAGCTATACAGTGAGGCATTTCCTCCATCTTAGCAGTCTTTGTAATATCTAGATCGGGCCATGAGCAAATGGATTGTTACTGAAGCAATGTAGAAAGGACAAGGAATCTCTTCTTCAGCACCTTGATCTTACAGTATCCCTGCCACCCCACACCTTCCTGTGCACACATTTCTCACTGATGTAGCTATTTTCAGAGCTCCTTGAAGTTCAAGGTCAAGCAAGCTGCACTCTGCTGACGGAAGCCTGTGGAGCCCAAACACTACAGTCTATTCACTGAGACCATCCTACAGCACTCTCACTTATCACATTTTCTTATGATTGAGCCTTTCGCTACTTGGTCCAATGTTCTCACATCAATTGAAAACATTTTTGTGATTACTGTATTGTTTCAGTTGTTTTAACCTTCTTGGCAGAGCTGACTTAGAATGTTTTTAGTGTATTTCTACCTCACTGCGCTAGTCAGGATCCTCCAAGAAGTAGATGGCACATGCATCCTAAATGAAGACAGTTTTAAAAAATACTGTACACTGAGGTGTAGAAGAGGCTAAGGGAAAGGACCTTCAAGGGATACTGAATCACCAGTACACCACCAGAGTGGACAGCTGTTAGTCTCAGTTTTAAACTATTTAAACTGAAGGGCCAAAGGAAAGGAGGGGTTTTCTAAATTCAGTCAGAGTTGAAGTTGGAAAGGACTAATAAATAGCCTGACCCCTCTTTCTTCCCACTCTCACATCTTTTGCTAATGTTTCCTTTTGGCCAAATTGAAAGGGAAGCCAGAGGACAAGAGAGCCTCTCCTATAGAGGGATCTCCCAGGTCACATGTGAGGGTGGAGAATGGTTCTGGGGTTTAGTTTGAGTGGGTAGGTTGACAACACTCATCAGCATATCTTTTCTTTTATTTTTTATCTCAATTATTACTTCCTGGAAGGAAAGAGTAAAACAAACAAACAAAATAATCAGTTCTCTTCTGGCTTCTATGTACCTATTTTGTCCATTTGCCATTTATAGACCAAGAAAACTAAATATAAACTTGAGAGTGGGGATTTTTGTTTGTTTCACTTGCACCCAAATCCCTAGTGCCTAGAATAGTGCCTGAAACACAGTAAATTTTAGCTGATTGAAGAGATATACTTATTTCTGCTGGACCAGAAACTATATATACATTATCTCACTTAATTATACAACATTCTGGGTAAGAAGGCAGGATCACTGACTGAGTATGGTTGTGCAGGCAGCGTGCTAAAGTTTATCACTTGCTCCTACTCCTACCCTTAAGCCTTTAGACGAGGTCCGCAGCATTGTAAACTTCACAGAAAAGGACACCCTTTGCAATCAGTTTATATTTTTATACTTTTTGAACCCTATTGATTTGCATGACTACCAAGTCTCTAAATTTTATTATTTCACTTTAAAGATAAGGAATTTGAGTGTCCACACCAGACACTGCAAGGGGTACTGTAATTCAATCTGTCCATTGAATCAGGCCCATGAGAAGTGAAAATACACTGGTACTCTGTACAGTGAAATTCTTCCTAGAGCAGAAGCAGATGGTCATTTGTAGGCTTTCCTGCAATTTTCCAGACTCATCAGAGCCCGATTCCTGAATCTAGATCCGGGTCCTCTGCAGCACAGGAACACAGGAGTAGTAAGGACTCTTTCCCTCCCAATGGACACAGAAACTTTGAAACCATTCTGTAACCTAATGTGTTGGCTGTGCTCCTGGCACTAGCATAGTCACTCTGGAATGAAAAAAAGTTCAGAGAACTATCTTAGTTTTGTAGTGCTGGGCTCTGAACCCTGGGCCTCATATGCGCCAAGCATGTTCCTTACCACTGAACTACACATGTAGGCCTCAGAAAACTATTTAGATGTGAAAATTTCTGAGAGATTTTTTAAGTTTTTATTTTTTGGTACCAGAAATCAAACTCACGACCTTATACTTGGCCAGGTAGGCACTGCACCACTGAGCTATTTCCCTGGTCCTTTCTAAGAGACTTTTTACTTGAACTTAAGGATGAATGATGGTATCATTCAAGTAAGTTTGCTGAGTGAGTGTGGAAGAAACTCTATTTTCAATTTTTTCACATGTCTTTGGTCTCAAGTGTGGACCCCAACACTCTGAATTTCCACATCCCTCACCAGGCTAAGTAGGCCTACCTAACACCTCCATGTCAGTTACCATCAATTATTATCCAGGAAACCAAAAACATTAGAAGTTAAAAGTGACAAACAGTAAAATAAAACTTTGACTTACTTCTTTTGGGTTTGATTTATGACAGAACAGCTAAAGATATAGAACCTATGAATGTGACAATCCTACTTGAAGCCTAAGTGGAATGTTAGTCTCCTAGGTTTACCATTTTCTAGTAACAGAGATATTTGTAAAACACCATCTATTATTTAGCTCAGCAGCATAAGAGCCTGCCTGGCAAGCACAAGGTGGTGAGTTCAATCCCCAGTACGAAAAAAAAAAAAATTATAAAGGGGCTAGGGATTTAGCTCAGTGGCATAAGCGCCAGCCTTGCAAGTACGTGGTTGTGAGTTCGATCCCTGGTACCCCTCCAAAAAAACCACCATCTATTACCTGCCTCATAACATATAGGAAAACTTGTAACTAAAACAACTAGAATGGGCTTTCATTTAAAAATTTGCAATTAAATTATTTTTCATGCATAGTTTCTAAAGAATTCAAATATTTGGCCTTTTCTAGTAAAAAAAAAGCATACATTCATCTGTTAGTTTCAACAATGATTAATGAATCCTTGACATCAGTCTTTCATCATTATTTCCTGCAAGCAGCTTCTGTCCTCCCCCAACTTGTTTCTGCACACTTCCTTGCAAGGATTATAGTAAATGCCTGTACATAAATGCCTGACATGGCAGAAACTAAACCAGCGACATAGAGCCATGAATCTAGAGGACAAAACTGAGCTGGCATGTGGACAAGAGCCCAGAGCTCCAACTGGAGGCCTTGGCTTCCTCTAATGTCAATGAAGCAGCAGAATGAGGGTGCAGTTCAGACAAGTAGACAGAGGCAAGCAAAGCTGGCCCACATTTGCTCAGAATGACATGAAAGGACAGGTGCCCATGAGATTCAAAGGTGACACACAGGGATGATGAGATCCAAACATATCGGGAGGACCTGCCACTGCTCTGGGAAGCCACGCAGATGACCAAGAACTCCACCCACCCCTGCAGAGTATACTCACATCTGCCTTGGTACACATACGAGGCAAGGCTATGTCCAAAAGATGATGCCATGTAAAATTTTGCCTGCTTTTACAATTGTGTGCGTATGATTTTTTTTTCCAGCTAAACGAAGTGAACTAAGGAGCTTTTCAATGGAGGCATAATGTACTCACAGTAGTTTCCAAATAAATGGTGTCACTCTTCAGGTAAGTCACTCCAAGGCTTGAGCCTAGTGCAGATGTTCATTGGGGCAGGGAACAGAAAGCAGCGGCATCTAGCACAGACAAAAAACAAAACAAACAAAACAAAAAGTAAGGTTGTTTGAGTAGAAGATGATGGTGATGGTGGTAATTCACTGTGATGGTGATGGAGCTGTGGGATGTGGCTGAGAGTCTGGTTCTGTGTGTTTGCACTAGAGACTGGTAAAGGAGAGCAGAGAGGATGTCACCAAGTGTTTCTCACTGACTGCTTGTGCACTCTCAGACACCAACAGCACTGTTTCCATGCAGATGGAGTGGATTTTTGTTTTGGACTTGAAAACTGAGTCAGGAGTACGGGTGGTGGAAGTAAGGACAGTGCCTTCAGCTTTGCCACAGCTGATTCTTCTGATGTTTCTCCCCACTGATTATATTACATTATATGTTTATTCGTCATTAGTTGACAAAAATTCAAAAATTGTATTAGTTATCGCATGCAACATCATCTTTTTACGTTTGCATACATTGTACAATGGCCTATTCAAGTTAATAAACATATATATTACCTCATCTTTTTTAATGTGAGAATTCTTACAATCTATTCTGAGCAATGTTCAAGTGTATAGTATTTTGTTAACTACAGTCACTATGATACACAGTAGCTTTTGACCTTATTCCTTTGGTCTAATCGAAATTTTGTATTCCTTGACCAATAGCTCCGCAGCTTCTGGTAACCATTTTTTTCTCTGCTTCTGTGAGTTCAACTTTTTTGAGTTCTATTTATAAGTGAGATAATGCAGTATTTCCCTTTCTATACCTGGCTTATTTACTTAATATAATACCATCCAGGTTTGACCACAGTGTGGCAAATGACATGATTTCCTCCTTTTTAAAGGCCGAATAGTGTTTCTCTATCTCTCTGTCTATCTATATCTGTCTATTTATCTATCTATCTTACATTTCTGGTATTTTAAGAATTTTTTTCAGTCTTCCCTTTCTATTGCTCAGTTCTTACCTAGTCTAAGCACACTCACTGACCTGATCCATTTAGAGCTCTTGCCTTCTCTCCACTTTCACTCTGCTCTTTTCATGTTTCTAGCCCTGAGGAGCTCAGCTCATGTAACTACAGAGCTGACTGTAGCCTCTGTCTCAGAGGCTCCAACTGAGTTTCCTAGGCCTTGAGCTTTTAGCCACACTGGTCTCCAAAGATTACATTGTTCCCGAAACTTGCCTCCCTTGGCATGGGGACCTGACCTTGTCCTGACTCTCCTCTTCTCAGTTTGCTCTTCTGCCTCCTTCCCTGGCTTGTCTTTACTTCTGTGCCATTAATGAAGCTTCTCCTCTCTGTGCCCTCCATGACCTCAACAATCACCTCTCCATAGAGAGTATCCACACTGCTGTCTTTAGCACTTGCTTATCTACATAGTTCCAGACCCACAGTCTAAATAATAGCTGATGATGGATACACTTATTCCTTTGCTCACTCAGTGTTCACACAGCATTTATTAGGCACCTGGAAAGGATGAATAATTCAGGGTCTTTAATTTTGAGAAGTTTACAACTCTATCAAATGCAGGATGTTCTAAGTCAGAAAAATTAAAACAGAATTTATTGATTTCCCTCAAAGTCTGTTCTTTCTCCAAACTTCCTGTTTCCTGCCACTGATACCATCTTCATCCAGTTTCTTGGGTCTGTAACTGAGGAGGCATTTGTAATCCTTTCAGTTAATTAACTAATTTGCCTTCTATATCCAGACAGCAGCCAAATCTTGTGGATTGTTTTCCTCTAGCTGTGTTTTTTGAATAAATACTTATTTTCCATACTCAACACATACTTATCCCTTTGCCACCTACTACCAAGACTTCTATGAAGCTATCCAAACTGCTCTCACTTCCAGTTTGTTTTTAACCTTAGACTATCCTTCCCCCTAACATATTAATTCGCTAAAGTAACAGTCTAAACATTCCTCCTTTGGTCAAAATCCTCTTTGCTCACTGGATTGAATTCAGACTTTTCAGTTTGGCTCTAAGTGTTGCTATAATGTGGTCCCAATTGAATTTTCCTTTTTTTCCCCCCTCTGTAGTGGGTATTGAACACAGGGCCTTCACATCTGCAGCATTTTATTTTGTTATTTTATTCTGAGACAAGGTCTCACTAAGTTGCCCAAATTGGGCTTCAACTTACTGTCCTTTTGCATCACTTTCCCTGAATACTGGCACACATGGGCCCTTATACCTTGCTTCAACTTCCTTTTTTTATCTCTGCAGTCTGTTCTACACTCCAGCAAGAGCCTGCTCTTGCCCACAATGTGCATGGCACTGTCTCCCGTTTTCCACTATCTACATGTAGCGTTTTGATGGCCAACTAAATTCTACCTTATTTAGAAAGCATTTCACCTTCTTGAATCCTGAAGTGCTTATTTATTCCATTCCCTTTGTATTTTATGTCAGCTTTAATAAGTATTTGTGTAATTTGTCTTCCTTCTCTGTAAGCTCCTTAAAGGCAGAGAAAATTTTTACCTCATATACTACTGGAGCACAAAAAGCAATACCCCAAAGCATAGGTCTCAGAAGTAACTTCAGAAGCAGTTTCTAACTCCCATTCTTCCCTCCTGTCTTCTGTTCCTTTCTCTCCTGAGACAACTCACAAAACTTGAATTTGTCTTCCTCAAGGTGTGACATGGAAACTAGATCCCCTTTTCCCCAAAGCAAGCCATGAATCTCAAAAAGTATTTCTACACTCTTCTTCCTTTCTGTGAAAGTGCTAGCCATAAAGAAATTCTCCTACCTACCTTGTCTGACTGTAGATCACAAGACCACCAATTCAGACGAAGTCCTGCCTATACCTGGGAGGAAGGAATGCTGTACAGAGACAGTCAACAAAAATCTGAACCGACAGGCCTTGCTGGCTTTCTGCACTCAATCTACTACCATTGGTTCAGACTCTTTTTGTCCAATCACATTTCTATAACATTTTCTATGCTTCCTTAAACTTAAGCACAAAAAAGGACAGTTCACTCTGGGTCTTCAATCTGAAGGCTCTCATGTTCCATAAGAGTGTGATCAAATAAATTTCTTGTGCTTTTTTTTCTTGTTAACCTGTCTGTTGTTACAGGAATGTTGAACATGCCCCTTTATGATGGGGTGGGACAGGGATCATCCCTTTTTTCACCTCTATGGTATGATATGAAATGCCTGGCACACAAGTTTGTGCTCCGCTGATGTCTGCTGTACTGAATTCAACAGGAAAAAATAATAATCTAAGAAACTGAGGAACAACAGAAAAGACCTCAAAGTTTATCTACTCTACTGGTTTCATTTTTCAGATGAAGTGATTAGGAGAACTGATTCTCTCAAGGTCACATCCTTTCAGTTGTTGAGTAAGATAACTCACATAAAAGGTCACATGTCCCTAAATATCTGTCAGTTCTTGTTCAACACCAATAGGTCCATCATACCATCAATGGGGACCAGACAAAGAGAGAGAAAGAGAGATACAGACAGACAGACAGAGACAAAGACAGAATGAGATTAGGGTATGTAGCCTACAGGATATACTGTGTCCCAAAAAATTAACAAACTTGTTTTACTCATTTGTTTCATCAAATCAAACTGAAAAATTTCTTTTCATAGTCAATTAGTGTCTGAAAAATGAGGATAGATTCAGAAAACAAGGAAGCAAATTTTCCTGACATTACTGGTAGAAACAATTATGACAATATTGCAATATATCTACACTTTGGAAACGCTGTAGATTTTACTGAAGTTCTTCGTGAGAACAGGTTGCAGTAAATCTATGGCTAAATTCTAGAAATATAGACTATTGGCCATCTTCTAGTATGCAATATTATTGTTTCTTTTCGTGACTAACTTTGTCCAGTATCTTGCTTTAGATTTGTTTCAATATTCATTTATTTTTTCCTTGTTTTGCTAATTTTCTTGTAGAAATGTATAGATGACTTCTCCCAAGTTTGTTATGATTTTCTTGCCTTGCTTTCCTCTTGTGAAGGAAAACATATTAATTGTTCAATCTCCTTTATATCTTTTTCCTAGAACACAAACATTTTCTGTCACTACAAAGATGAAACATCCAGAAAAAACTGCTTTGAGACACTAGTGTCTATATCAGTAAGGAAAACAGACTCTGCAGGGGACCTCAGTCACCTTACTATGGCCAGAAGAGCACCCTGTTAAGTGTTAGCTTACGGTACTACAAGACTTCATCTGTCTCTTCCAAGTTGGGGCTTGACTTTCTGTTTCTTACAAGGGGAGAAACTTGGGAGTGTTAGTCAAACTCTTTTTGGCTGATGTGGTGGAGTCATACTATGCATTGAGACATTCATTAAATAACAACTCAGCAGCCATAGGTACAGCAATTTGGACTAAAGAGCTCTGTATTTTTCTTTGTAACTCATCATGAGTGGAGATGATCAACATTTTACCAGACAGAACTACCTTTTCTTTCTTCTTCTTGGCAATTACTTAAAATACTAAAGAAAATCACTAATTGATATATCTAATACATTGCAATAAAAAGTTACCTGGTGACATACAAATTCTTTGTGTAATTAGCAAATGTATATTTTAAATATACCCAACATTGCTTTCAATTGTATATAGCCATAATTGTTCTTTTAATCAAGTTTTTTTCCTCAGCTCCACGTTCTGCTGCTACAACCTTACATCCATTTTTTTTGGTGCCAAATTGTCACCTATTCTCAACTTCTCATTTCCCCTCTTATCTTAGCATACACCTGAGGGTCTATTAATAGAAGCCTCTGTGTGTTGTGTAGTATTTTATTGCTAAAAGGGTGGTTATACTCTAAAAAAGACTCAATGAAAATGACTTCCTGGGGTTTCTTATTTATTCCCTTTTAATGACTTGTATATCCCGTGTACTCAGTTTTTAAGTCAAAAGATAATTTCGAGAGGTTATTGGTGCCACAAATTCTTCCCAGGAAATCCAGTTGTTTTTCCTGTCTTTTACATGATCACAGTAATAAAGAATGAGTTTTTGGAATCCAATTGACAAGTTCCTTGATGTTGTCAGAGGCAGAAATGATGGTGGGTCACTTCTCAGCCTGTTTCACTGTCGATGTCTCTCTAGGTTCCATCTAAGAAACCCTTAGGAAGCAGTGCTATTATGTAAAATACTGCCATGTACACTGCAAAGAACTTTCTGGATGTCTTATTTCAGTATGGCCTTTCCCATTCCTCTGAAATCATGCCAAAATCATTCTAAAGTTAGAAAGTACTTCCAAGATTAAAAAAAAAAAGATTAGAGAAAAAACAACAGCAACAATATTAGCTACCAATTATTGGATGTCTAAATTATATCAGGACTGCAATAGGCATTTTTTCTAGGTAAATATATTTCTACTTAATCATCATAGTCATGCCGTATGCATTAACAAACCCACTATATAGATGAGGAAAAGTGAGAGTGAGGTCATCAAATGGGTTCAAGATTACAAAGCCAGATACCACATTTTTGACTTTTCACATTTCTGTGACTCTAAACCTATGCTCTTTTCACTATACAACAACTGTACCAATGTAGCATCGGCACATTGCTGTTTTTCTCTGTGACCTCAGCACAAAGAAGATGCTTATATTCTCTACCAAAATTCAGAGCCACTGGAAAGACGTGAGAGCAGAGATCTGATGTGAAGGAATTACTGCAGAAACTACTAATCAGTATAGTTCCTGTCTACTTCCTTTCTAATTGAAAATGAGAGTATCATATGTCAGTCTTTACTGTAATGGGTAAGGGGGATCCCTGAACATTTCTGAGTCAGTGTTTCTGGGGTGGGATCGGAGACTGCATTCCTAACAGGCCCCTTGACACTGCTGATGGAAATGGTCAAGGGACCACAGGCCTCATGACTAATAGTCTCTTGCCTACTAAGTGTTGTTTTTGAAGAAATTCAAGCCTAGTAACTTGACTAACAGCTCAGTGGCATGACTGACTTTTCATTCTGGGCCAATCTATCAAGTTACCAGGGATCAGGCAGAATTCAAGGAGTTTCTGGCATTGAGTACATTATGGAAAAAAAAAATTGTTTGTAGAGCTCCTGAAGCTCTCCCCAACCTTTGAAAATTCAAAATGATAATGTCTCAAACATGGAAAGTTTCTATATTATTATTTTTTTTAACAATGATTATCTGGTAATAATTCAAATAGCACCTTTCCACTGAGAAATTTAGTAAGCTTTACTAACATTAATTGTCTAACAGCAATTCCCAGGTGTAGACAAAGCTGTCTCAAAGGTCACAGTAAATTTAAAATTGTTCTACTTCTTTCATTTCTTTGCTCCAGATGTAGTAGTATGTTAGTGGTGAGGGGTTACTAATTGGCATGGACCCACTGTCTTGTAATTTGAGTCACAGGAGATTTCATAAAACAAAGGTAAATGCAAGAAATAATCAGCAGAGAGGTGACTGTGAGAAATAACAATATTAGAGAAAAAAGATGGAAAAGCTAAGAGTGAGACTAAGAAAAGAGAAAGTAAAATCAGACTAGCTAGATGACTTTAGAGGAGACACTTAATCTCAAAATGGCTCACTAAAAAAGAGGAGGTGGATTTTACAATTTTAAGGTCCCTTACAATTCTGATATTCCCGAGAAGAAAAATGTGGGAATTAAGTAGCTTGTCAACCTGTTAAACCTGTTACAGAAATCTATTTGACTTTTAACTTTTTAACTAATTACCTGAAACAAATTTTCAAGTGTATATCATTAATCCCACTTCTCTGGAAACAAGTGAAAAAACTACTTAATGAATAAGGCACCAAAAGCATCATGACCAGACAAACTAATCAGAAACCATGTTTTCAGCTTTCCTATGCTGTTTCACTTTTTGCATTTTAGTTCCTTAATTAACTACTGGCTAATCACCATGTCCAGAAAAAATACCTTTGCTGGCTCGAAGACCCCTGGGGCGGCCCTGCCAAAAGAAAGTGAAATCACAATCCTACTGTTTGTCACAATAAATCTATGTTAATTTTCTCCACAGAGACCTCTTGATTCTTTTTTGACAATTCACCAACTCTTGCTAATAATAGTTGCATGTCTCAAGAGCCTTTGTGTTTCAGGTGCAGTGAATTCTTATGTAAAATAAGAGATCTTTAAGTCAGGTAATATATAATGCCGGGATGATTTTCTGGTTTAATGAACACCTGATAATGGAACCTCGCCTTTCTCTAAGTCATTTTACACTGAACTCCTCCTTTACAGAAAGCCTACCACAGGTCTTGGTTATAAGGTCGCTTTAAACTCTGCAGCGAAGATTGTAACATGAGCATGATTTACAGCACAGCATACTATTTGATATTACCAGACATTATCATTTTCCCCTATACTTTGCCCTTCATACTGAGCATGTTTCTGAACTAACCATTATAGTCTGTGGCCAAATGGGAAAACAGATACCAAGAAACCTCACAATGGTACTGTCACACATAGCACAAAAATGAACTCAAAAATGAACAGTTTCCCTTTTCTTGCTCCCATTATCTATGTAGCAATTTTGACTACTAAACACTTACTATGTGGCAGGCATTTGCCTTTTCACTCATTACTTTCTTAGGAATAACATTTGAAGTAATCATAGTGAGGCACTGTATAGATGAGGAATCTGGAACTATTTAGGAAAGATAGTTACTTGCATGAAACCATGACATAGTAAAGCAAAGTTTAAGCTAGGTTTTAATCACAATGATCTAGGGCTTCACCTATACCTCACTTGTGATTATTAACCCAATGATTTCCTGCCTTCATTCCATTCCTCTTTATTTAAGGTCCTTGCCATTGGCTTATTCTAGATTCTCCATCAAGAACCTCTAAACTGTCTTGAGTTTTTTCTTTTCAGTTTCTCAAACTTACACTTGATCTATGTTTTAGCTCTACAACTGATTAATAATGTGATATAAAAACCCCAGAAGGCTTTCATCACCCTTTTCCTTCAGCTACTACTTAGCCCTTCTCCTTGTTCTTCTTAAAGCCTCAACTTTGACCTTAAAGTAGTCCAAACCTAGCTTTTAAATTTACCTTCTGTTACACCTAAGGAGGCTGCTGTTTTTTTTTTTTAATCTGGTCCCTTACGGGCTGGGGATTTAGCTCAGCAGCATAAGCACCTGCCTTGCAAGCACGCAGTTTGAGTTCGATCCCTGGTACTGATTAAAAAATAAAATCTGATTCCTTAGAACTAGTTTTATCAAATGTCTTTGTTCAGTCTGACCTTACCTCACAATCAATCTGTTATTATCCTCAATTACCATTCAGATCTCACTCCCCTAAATGCAGGGTTTCTTCTTAATTTCTTCAATCATGAATCCAGATTATTATTCAGCAATCCTTCCCACTGTCAGTATAAAACCCTACATATACATGCTATGAAGACTGTCATTTCTGCCCACTGTTTCCAAGTGCAAGCCTGTGGTAATTTTTCTTAGTATGTTCTACTTTCATCAAGTTCCATTTTCTATTTTCTTTTTCAGATGACAGGCTTGCCTCCTACTTTCATAAGAGAATCTATGCCACTTCCTGTGGTATGTTTATAGGCTCTCATTTTCCTTAGTTTTTCTGGATTTCATTATTTTGTTTCCCCAAGATCTATATCTTTTTTTATTCTGCTCTTTTCTCAAGATTATCTTTTCTACTTTGATCTTCTTTTCTTCCCTTTGGTTTCAGTAGAGATACATGCTCTGCAGTTGATGGCAAAACCATTCCCAATTGTACTAGATTAATCATCACAACATAGATTTTTGTCCTATCTTCAATTCCTGCCCTTCGAAATCCTTTCAGGAGATATATTTCAAAATGAATTTTATAGGATACTAGAACTTTGAGATATATTTCACAAAAAGTTCCTTGGTCAAATAAATTTAGGAAACATACTATGTATTACTCTTCAAAATTTATTATGCACATAAAGATATTAAAGATGCCAAAGACTCCAAATTTGTGCAAGCTTACTAGATTGCAGATCCCTTCTACCTCTTTTTCAATGGAATATTTATTAATTTCAGGACACACTTTGAGAAAAGATGCTTTACTAGGGTGTTCTCTGGTTCCAAATTTTTGATCCTGGGCACACAAATTCACCAAATTTCTATAAGATAAGCCCTTTAAGATTTTTTCACCAATGCTCCATCTGGTCTAAACCAGTGAATTCATGGAGTGTCAGAAAGACTAAGCACATTTATACATCTTAGGTTATGATGGAATACCTTTATTACTTTTTTTAAAATCTAGACCTTTCTTACACAAGGAAATCAGAAGCAGTCTTGTCTGAGGATCAATTACTTACTACTGTGTCTAGTATACAGGCTGTGTAGCAAATATCTGCAATGTGTGTTGGGTCTGCTAATCTCTTCCATTTGTGTTCCAATCTCTCTTTGAGTCAGTCTGGAGACATATTACACTGTGTAACTCAAGGTGGTTTGGTAGCTACTTGCACAACACGAAACCCCCTAACAATGAATTTCCATCTTCCCTGTAAAATTCTTCTATTGCTTCAACGTGTAAGAGCACAGAGCAGGTTTTCTCAGGTGAGTATGTAATAACTAGATATTAAGCAGCTTTGAGCTTTTCAGATTAGACGTTATCTGAAGTTGGGACTTAACAGGTTCCCTAATAGTGAATCTGTAGCGAGGATAGGACTAGAAATTTAGTCTCTTGATGCCTCTCCAGGAAGTTTTATTATGTGAGAGAAAAGAGATAGATTTCTTCCTTAAAACTGCAGGAACAAATGGCTTTTAAATTTTATCAGAAGAGAAAACACAGTCCAGTGAACTGTCATCTGTGAGGTTCTTTACTAGGGTCCTGAACAAAAAGTAGCATGTAAGTGAAAGATTTAATTAAACATTTTTTTAATAAATGAGAATATTTGCTTTTGTTTACCTTGAAAGAGGTATGGATTGTGTTATATAATGTATGAAACAGTAGGATAATGGCAAAAATTCATAAATAGAAAATTCTCTCAGTCCTTAGTTAAAATATGTAACATATCAGAAACTGATTATTAGCACAGTATTAGTAAATATTTTTAACAGTGAAATGTTCACTGGGTTTGGGAATTTAACAGCTTAAATATTTTTTTCTGTCATGTTATTTGGATGATATACTTATTTGAGAGTGAAAATTAAGGGTGGACTGCCTAGTGGTATATAACAGTCTACTAGGGCAACTAAGTATGTAGTGCAATTAGTGGTATATTGCAGGCTACTACTGCTTATGTCTCTTATTTTTCTAAGAGGCATAAGCAGTTTCTGCCATACAGTATTTGAATTTCTTTTCATAGTAAAAATTGTTTACTTTTCTCTTCTGGTTTTAGCCTGAGATCTCTGCATCTTTTCCAGGATGATATCCTTGGTGGGGTAGGGAGACACTGTTGGCAATGTTTCGCAGTGTTTTAGACACGCAAAAGGTTGTGTGATACTTTCACAAATATTCTCTAAAAATGAGTTCTTATCATATCTTACACAGTAGAGAAGCTTGGAATCTGAAGTGGGTGAAGGGGGAAGAGAGGGCAGCTTAACTGTAAAATTTCTTAGCTATGAAATGGCATTGACCAGAATGTGAGCTTAGCTTGTTTCATAAAGTTGTGAAGCAGATGCGTGTGCAAGTGCTTTGGATTCTGTGGAGTACTGAGTCAGGAAAAATCGGGAAAGGCTGTTTAATGTGTGTGGGAACTGACAATTCTTCTACTTCCATTGGGGTTTTGGAAGAAGCTGTAATAAAGCATTGGCACCCGCTCAAATCTCTCTGCCTCCGCTCTTCTCCTGCACACTGCAAAGCATCACTTGAGGAAAGTTACTTGAGTGAGTGAGCCAACACTCACCTTCCAGCCTTTCTGAATGAAAGCTGCAGAGAATCCTGAGCCATGGCACAGTTAACTTTTACTATTCTTCCAGGTGTATCTGAAAACAGGAGAGCACCTCCGGAAGGAGGTCAGACATCACATTTGCTGAGGCCCAGTTTCCTCCTGTACACAGCTTAAGCCCACATGATTTCAGCTGGCACCCCAGGAGACAGAAAAGATCCAGAATTAGCAGGAGCCTCCTCTCCAGATAACCTAAGTGCTCTGATTGGAAGGCAGAGGATATCAAGAGAATGGCTGTACCGAGTCAGCATTGATTTCTCCAGCCTTTGTCTGTGTCTGGTTTCTGTCTCATTCGGAGGTGGTTACTGTTACTACAAGCAGCATGAATCATGTCTCTGTTAAAAAACAGAGCTTCAATTGTCTTACATAACCCCTGGTAACTGAATGTCTAATAATAGCAAGCCATTTCCAGGTAGGGAATCTGTCTACCTCCCAGACACACAACACACACACACACACACACACACACACACGCGCACACACACACACACACACACACACCCCTCTCAAGGCTTCACTATAGCGTAGGGTACACAGACAGGAGGCAGAGAAAAGGATAGCACAAATGATTTTTTTGTATTTTAAAATATATTGATTAATCATGCATCATGGAATCTGATGATCTATATACTGAGCTAATTCAATGAACTGTAAGAAACAAATTTGTCCTTCCTTCCTTCCTTCCTTCCTTCCTTCCTTCCTTCCTTCCTTCCTTTCTTCCTTCCTTCCTTCCTTCCTTCTTTCCTTCCTGGTATTGGTATGGGGAATTGAATCT